>PVKA01016690.1:8936-47484 GCA_004027165.1 Ctenomys sociabilis | reverse complement strand
TGGTGCTGGAAAACATGGCTTTCTACATGCTGAAAACTAAAACTTGACCCAGCTCTATCACCATGCACTAAGTTAAAGTCAAAATGGATTAAAGATCTAAACATTAAAACAGAAACACTCAATCTCCTGGAAGAGAAAGTAGGAGGAACTCTTGAAGACATAGGGGTAGGTAAAGAGTTCATGAACAAACATATATTCACACGGGAAGCACTTGAAAGAATCAGCAACTAGGATCAACTCTTCTTAAAGAGCTTCTGCATGTTGAAAGAAATTGTCAACAGAGTGAAAAGACAACCCACAAATTTTGAAAAAATCCTAACTAATAAGCAATCAGACAGAGGACTACTGTCTAGAATATATAAAGAACTAAGATATAACAGGGCCCTCAAATTTAAAGACCCAGTTCAGAAATGGGCATCTGAGATGAATACACACTTCTCAGAGGACGAAATTAAAGAAGCAAATAAATATATGAAAAAATGCACCACATCGCTAGCCATTCCTGAAATGCAAATAAAAACAACATTGAGATACCATCTCACTCCAGAAAGAATGGCTATCATAAAAAATTTAAATGAGTATAAATACTTGAAAGTGTTATCAGTAAAAAATACCATTATAGTCATAAAGATGAAGAGAGATATCAAAATCAGAGAGATATAAAGGTGAATCTTGCAGTAAGATGAGGAAATGCATGAGGTCATGAGAAAACAGAATCAGTGAATGGACAGGTTGAAATAGTGGGATTCACCTGAAGGGTTCTATTTGGACACAAGGAAGTAGTGATTGATATTTCCCTTGATGGGTACATTTCCTTACAGACAAGCAGCCGGTGTATTCCTCTTCAAATATTATACAGCCATTTGAGCAGTCAAAATTCAAATATAATATATGCCTGTATTCATTAAGACTCATTGAATGTTACAATAAGTGATACAGAGGGAGAAGCAAGAAACTTAAAGCATAAAAAAAGTCCTCAAGTAAATAACAAAAGGATGGTAGGGAAGAATATGTTTACATTCTAAAAATAGATTTGTTGAAAGTACAATATTCATTGTGAGGATACAGGAGGTAGATAATCAGGGAAGAAACAAATCTAAACTTATTCTATAAGACAAGTGATTTTCTGATTAAAAAAAAAAAGTCACAGTAAAAACAGGAGCAAACAAAGTAACTGGACACATCCCTGATAAGCACAGATTTAAAAAAAATGCTAGCAAATCCAACTCAAATACTCACTAATAGTAAATCACATACAACAACAGGATTTAATCTGTGGAAACCAAGTATGGTTCACCACTGATTTATTATTTTTCATATCCTTATGACTTTTGAAACTACAATGTGCCTCTCAAACATTCATCCATGGGACACCCAAGAGAAACAAGAAATTATCATGGGGTGCAGATGTTTATCTGTCAAGGAGTACTCATTGGCTACATTTTTGCTTTGCCGAATTAATTAATGTTAAATTTGGCCCAAATCTTGTAGTCACTTCATCGGATTGCTTAAAAACTGGTTTTTATTCCAGAAATATTTATTCAGCCAACCATTTTTATGCTTTATAAAGATTGCTGCAATAAATTTTTCTATTAACATTATGCTTTTAGAAATTTAAATGTGCATTTAATAGACACTGAAAAATTGCTACAAATATGAAAGGGAATAAAACAGGAAAAAAAATGTGTCCTTAGCCAAAAAACTAAAAGGTCTTCACAAAAAACGTGACTCCAAAATACTAGTCATCTTTTCCATTGCTTGGACCCAACACCCAGACCTAACAGGAGGAGACACTCTGTTAGATTCACAGTTTGGGCAGTCTAGTCAATGGCATATTGGCTCCAATGCAGACACATGAAGAGGAGGTGATAGTAGCACCAATTTGCTTAGTTCATGGTGATTGGAAAGCAAAACGTAACAGTGCGAGAGCAAGGAAGAGCATACTGACAAACAAGTGTGCTCCTGTCCTCATAGACCCACCCAGAAGTCTGATTACTAATATACTATGCAGATCCCAAGCCAAGCGGTCTGGCACCATTAAGTTAAGCCACTGCACATAATTAAACATTCATTTAATGAATGAATTAGAGATCCCTAGTTAATTTTGTTGCTCTGAAATTTAAAAAAAATACACATGTACAAATAAATTATTATTCCTAAAATGAAAAAATCACTCAAGATAAAATAAAAATAGAAAAATCATGACAAAAGGGGAAATAGCCATTGAGAATAATAGAAACATAATAAAAGGAAATATGAATATATCAATTCATAGCAAAGCACATTCTCCTCAAGACTGGTGATCGATTTCCAGCACCGCATGCTGTGCCAGCCCCTTCCTAGGTGTGCTGAGCTGGCCACCAAGATTGGCCTAGGGGCAATGCCTGTTTCCATTGCTGTGGAGGCTGAAAACAGGCCGATCACTAGGAGTCCAAGCTGCGTAGTGAGATCCTGTACCAAATAAATAAATTTAAAAAAGAAGAGAATTTTTTTAAATATATTTAGTACTGGGCCTACAGGGTCTCACTATGCAGCTTGGACTCATAGTAATTCTTCTGTTTTCTGTCTCCCAAACCAGGGATTATAGGCACATGCCATGGCCCTCAGTCTCAATCTCTATCTCAGAGTGCGCTGGGGGTGGGGCTGGCCCTGCCCAGGGATCAAATCTGGCTGTTGCCCTCTGCCTTAGCAGGTGCTTTTGTCCACTGACCTATCTGTTTGGGCAGAGAAAATAATTCTTAATTGAGTTTACTATCAATCCCTTGTTTATTAAGAACTAAAATTTTTTAGTCAAGTTTGACTAAAATGATATTTTACTATTTTAGTGAGTTTCTCACTTGTTCTGGTTTTACTTTATGTCCATATATTTTACAAATTTCTATGTCTCTTAAATAATTACCTAGCTCTGTCACAAAAGGTTTACTTCTTCAGGTCATAACATTCGTTATCAATTAAAGAAAATTAAAACAGTGAACTCAGCAAAATAAAATTCTCAATTAAAAAAATCTCCATTAATTGATTTCTAAGATAACTTTCTTCCTCTATAACAATTACTGTCATACTGTTTCTCCAGTAAATGTTTGTTTAAAAACAAAGGTAATAAAAGAGATCAAGACACAAGAAAAAAAGTCACAGGATTGTTCTGCTACAAGGGTGTATATGGTTACATTTCTAAATTTCTGTGTAATTGTTGACTAATAGTTTTTAAAATATTTTTGTCTTCATATTCTGTAGGGACTTAAAGTTTATCAATACTTGATGGAAAATACCTGTTCCATGTTATGCCTAAAATGTTTGATAGTCACACGGACAGTGAGGGTGAGCTCAACTGCCTATGTTGTAGGGTAATAATAATAAGCTTCCCTTCAGAGGGTTAGCAACCTAAGTTTGCAGACCAACAGTTAGAGAAAAAGAAGGGCTGCAAGGACAGGCAACATTTTGACCCTAGCCTTTCAAGGTCAGTGAGGACTAAGGACATAAGAGAACCTATACTGTAACATCCTGTAACTCAGGTGTCCCTAATTTTCTGATCAAGGAGATTATGGGGCCATGAAATGATCCATGATTTAGAGTGTGCCTAAGGAGAGTCACATGGAGAGAAAACATTCTCTCAGGCTTTCATTTGGTAAAGCATGGCTGTGACTCATCTATACGGCTGACACTGAGAAAGGGTCTACAAACTGTGGTACAGGATTTCAGGATAAATCCTGAGGGGACTTGACTGACTTATCAGATATGAAAGTTACATTTCTTGCTATATGGGTCTTGCTTTACCTTGGTCCTAACCATCCAGAAGAAAAGTATAAAAGTGAGATATTTAAAGCCATATTAATATGCTGAGCTGGAAAATAGAATAACCAGCAAGACAATAGTATGCTAGGTATTAATTATTTCAATTTCAAAGCCTATTAGTATGATAGTTTCAATAATTTCTGAATAATGAGCTGTAAATGCTCAAGTCAACAACTTCTGACATTGCCAGTCCTACTGATAACCCAATACTATTATGGACTACTAGAACAATATTTTGCTAAATAACAATGGAAAACCCATTTCAGACAAAACTAAACAAAAAAGGAGGTACAAAGGAAGGACCATTTTGTATCTGTATATTCAAAATAGTTAGGATAGATATACAGCTACATTTTTTTTAATTCACTGAATAGAAAGATTTTTTCTAGTAGTGTCTGTGGACAGGATATCATTTCTGCATCTTGTACAGTGAATAACCAACCAATAAGACAAAAGTATGCACAGTATTAATTATTGAAACTATCCTACTAATAGATTTTGAAATTGTGTCATTGCTATTTGTTTCTCAATAAAATTAGTTTTAAAAACATGCAGCAATATAAAAATAAATAAAGAAATAATCACTTAGTGTTTCACTTCTAAATACAAAGTAGATTACATTTTCTCTTTTTGCTGTGCTATAGTTAGTTTTCTGTTGCTGGTATGCTTCACGATAATCTTTTATTATATTGTGTCTTTCTTTTTTTGTTTTGAATATACGTGGGACAGCGTCTCACTATGCAGATTAAATTCATAATGATCCTCCTCGTTTCAGCCTCCCTAGCACTGGGATACAGGTGTCCACTACCCTGCCCATGCTCCATCACTGACTCAATGTGTCCAGGTCAGTGGGGAGGGGCGTGGGGGATGGTCAGGAATCGTACCATGTTTCCCCCGCTTGCCTAAGCAGGTATTTAGTACATTGAACCATCTTGCTGGCCCACATTTTGCCTATTAAAGTAAAATCAGTTGTTTTTCCAGATTGTCTTTCAGTGAGAAAAATAAAATTGAGAGAGTTAAAAGAAGAAAAGAGTTTGCTAGTAACATAGATATATAAAAGCCACCCTACCTGTTCAGAATACTTTTCCCTCAGTTGAAAAATCTGTGGGAGGTGTTTTATAATTCAGTAGTATTTTTTCTGTCATTAATATACATAATTTTAATGGATAGGTTTATTAGTCAATATAGTTCCTTTTAGAAAGTTGGCTTCTTGAATTTCTTGTGCTTCAAATAACTGTGTGATTGATTAACTATTTCTGTCTCTTTCTGTCTCTGTTTCTGTCTTTCTGTCTCTCTCTCTCTCTCTCTTTCTCTTTCTCTCTCAAAAAAGATGTATTCCCATATTCACATACTTGGGAAGAATATTAATGTCCCAAACCAAGTGGGAGATTTTCTCTTAGGTTTTAAAAAATCAACAATACCCTTCCCAAAATCTGCAAATTAGTGAGAAAATAAACCTAAGACTATGTGGAATTAACTTCTTTATTGCGTCTAAAATGCATTCTAGAGGGTTGGCTAAATAGCTCAGTGGATTAAAATACTTGCAAGCAGGCTCAGTGGCTGGGGGTTCGATCCCTGAGCCTGCTGTGCTGGCTCCATCCCCCAAGGCACACTGAGACTGGGAGTGGTGGTGCATGCCTGTAATCCCAGATCTTGGGAGGCTGTAAATAGGCAGATCACTAGGAGTCAGATCTATACAGTGATACCCTGAACACTGTGTAGACCCTTCCCTAAAATATAAATAAAATAAAATAAAATGTGTGTTAGAGAATGAAAAGCACACAAAGAACAATGTTAAACTATGAGTGAAGAGCACCCTGATAAAGATAAAGTACATGTCTGTCTACAACTTTCTGGTTGGGTTTGCTTTTGGGGATTGTTATGCAGAGTGAGAATTGCTAGGTATGGCAATTTCATTTTCAATTCCTAAACAAAGTAGACTATCTTCCCTAATGGAAATATAAACTTGTACTCTCATCAAGAGTGTATTAATACATATTTTCCACATTCTTGTCAGCATTTTTTATAGCCCACATCCATGATAACAGTATTGTGAAGTGAGATAATAACATTGTGCTTTTGTTTGAATTCCTAAAGGTTTGTGATGTCGGAATTTTTTAAACTTACTTTTGGGACATTTATTTGCTTTCTTTTGAAAAATATTTGTTCAGGATATTGAATCAACCTAAGTGTTCTTCAAGAAGTGAATAAAGAGAACTTGGAGTTTATACACACGATGGTATCTTTTTCGAACATACAAAAGAATGAAGGCTAGACATTTGCTACAACATGAATATCCCTGGTTGACATTATGCTGATTGAAAAGCACTAGGTAAAGCGCACGATTCTATTCACATGTAGACTTTTAAAAGGTGTATTTCACAGAAATTGAGTGCATTATTTCATTAGCTTTATTGAAAATCAATAATTATATAGCATATTAAAAACTGTGGGAAAATATAACATGAAAGATACAAGATATAGATAAAGTGAAGTTTAGAGAAATATTTCTGAAATGCATACATAACATGAGGTTTATAATACATTACACACTGTAAATATTTACAAACTTAAATGAATATGACAATAAAATTTGTCTAAAATAAAAAATGAAGAAAGAATTTATGTATCAGTCTTATAATAGCTCATTATAAGCCAAAATAAAGAAACTTATATTCATATAATTAAAATTCTTAAATTAGAAAGGGTAGGCAATCAAGATTTAAAGATTTAAAATTTCTAAATTTAGTTGAAATCGTAGCACCACATGTTCATGAAAAATGAACCTTTTGCCCAAGAAATATAAACAAAATCATACCAAGATACACAAAAATGAAATTGTCCAAAATAAGTGTAAAGAAAAAATCATTAAAGCAGACATATAAAAATATTAGTTATGAAAAAACTATTAAATAACATCTTATTCTACAGTAGAACATAAAAGGAATAAGTGGGAAAGAAACCAGACTAATTAATTCAAAGGACTGAAAAAAAAACAAAGATCTCCCCTCAATGAATTTTATTCTTAACATAACTTTGAAAACTAAAAGTAAAGTAAAATATTTCCCAGTTATACAAACTTGAAATATTCTAATACCTCCAAACATAGAAAATAAAAAAAACATCATTATACAGAAGGCAGGAGAAGTTGCTGTATAGTTCTGGATAAGGAATAAAGAGCTCTCCAGATGGTCGTTATGCAGAACTATATAAAATATAATTATATTAGATGAACCCATTTACAAGATCATTGAAGATTTCCATAAAACAGTTTCACTCTTATGTCAGGTTATATACAAATTTTTTCATTTATGTGTGTGTGTGTGTGTGTGTGTAAAAGACAAGGAAGAAGTAATATAGTATATGGAAATTGGAAGGCCTAGGGAGATGGATCAGTAGAGTAAGCACTTGCCTGGAAAGTGGAAGGGCCTGAGTTCAATCCCTAGTTCTGCCAAAAAAAGATAGAAAATAGAAATATTTTCTTTTGAGTTTTAATACTAGGAAAAAATATCCCATCAATTCAGAGTACTCACAAAGTATAAAAATATATTGATATATACAAAAATATCAACTAAGTTTTCATGATAGTAAAGAATTACTAAGAATAAAACAAAGCATAAATACTGGAATGGCAAATATATGAACAATACTTCTAACAGTTTGGAGATAGAATATCACACAAAGTTCTAGTATGTCAGGGACATGGACTGTGTCCATGACGCTTACTGGTAGCCAGGGGTCACTTGTGGGACTGAGCTACAGCTGTTTCCTTGACATCCACCCTGTAGAACTGGACAGAATATGACCCATAAGGTGTAGGAAAAGTGTATTTGTAGAGTATGCTGATACACATATTTTTCTGCTATATACAAAGGAATAATTGTAAGACTGCTACTGTATGCCTCTTTTCTCCTGTGTTTGTTTTTCCTTTTTGTTGGGTTCTTTCTATGCTCATTCAGGGAGTTGTAGTTATTTTGATCCCTCTCTAGCATCTCTTTTAGTAGTCTGTTTAGAGCTGGCTTTGTCATCATGAAATTCTTTAATTGTTCTTTGTCATAAAAGTATGTCACGTAGAGCCGGGCGTGGTGGCGCACGCCTGTAATCCCAGCACTCGGGAGGCTGAGGCAGGAGGATTGGTATGAGTTCGAGACCAGCCTGAGCTACAAAGTGAGCTTAAGGCCAGCCTGAACTGCATAGTGAGACCCTGTCTCAAAAAGACAAAAAAAAAAAAAAAAAAAAAAAAAAGTATGTCACTTCTCTATTATATTTGAAAGAGAGCTTTTCAGGGTATATCAATCTAGGTTGGAATTTGTTTTCTTGCAAGACTTGTAGTACTTTGTTCCATGCTCTTCCTGACTTGATGGTTTATGAAGAGAAATCTCCCATTATTCTGATGGGTTTTCCCTTAAATGTGATCTGTTTCTTTTCTCTAGCAGCTTTTGGTGTATTGTTCCTATGCTGAATTTCTGGGATCTTGATTATTATATGTCTAGGTGTACTTTTAATTGAGTTGATGCTATTTGGAATTCTATGTCCTTCGGTATCCTGAATTTTAGATTGTTTTCCCATGTTTGGGAAGTTTTCTGCTATTACTTCTGCCCATATTCTTTTTACATCAATACATTTGTATTGACTCCTTTCTCATTGATGCCTGTTAGACTTATGTACATCTTTACATTGTCCTGCAGATGTTGAATTATTTTTTCTGCATTCCAGTTGTTTTCAATTGATCCATTCTTACCTTTTCACTAGCTGCAATGGTGTCTTCAAGGTCTGAAACTCCATCTTTACATTCATTCAAATAGTTTTGCCAGCTTGTGATTGAGATTTTAATTTCTTGTATAGCACTTTGAATCTGCTTCATGCATTGTATTACTTTCCTATATTGCTCATTCAAGAATTCCATCATTTTTTTTCTATTCCCCTCTATTTTTCATCAGTGTCTTTTTTAGAAGCACTTAGTGTGCTTCTTTCATTATAGTTATCATTTCTTTTTCTACTTCAAAATTATTTCTGATCTGATTTCCTCTAAACTATTCTATAGTATTCTTCAATTATTTCTTTACTTCAGATGCTATTATTTCAAAGATATCAGGTGTGCGATTTCCAAATTCTTCTATGCTATTGTCTTCTGCATTTATTCTGGGTTGGCTCACATTCTGAGAATTCATTTTGCTCCTCTTTGTCATCTTGTATAGCACTGTCTTCTGACCTTTGGTGTAGAGCTTTGGTAAAGTTATTACCTTAGCACCAGGTCTGGCTCTACCAAGTTCAACCTAGTCCTGGTGGATGTTGCTTGGGGCTGGCTGCTGTGCTCCACTTCTTCCTGCAGCAACACTTGGATTTGAACCCACTCTGAAACGCTCAAGATGTTCTGCTCCTGGATCAGCTGAAGGGTCTGTTTTATCCTCTTTGCAGGGAGTTCTGCCCTAGGGTTCTATGCCCAGCCTGTTTGATGGACGACATTCCACTAACATGCCTGGCTTGGGCTGTGGTTCAAATGAAGATCTGGCTGGCCCAGGGTCGTCTCTGGGCCTGGTGGTGGCTTGAAAGAAAATGCAGCAGGTTCCAGGCCATCCCACCCACACATCAGGCCTGGGTTAAATCAAAATTGATTTATTGCTTGATATATACCTGACTAAAAACAGCTGTTCGCACCCCATAAATATATACAATCATGGGTCAAAATGCAGCATAATCAGAATATAATATTTCTTGATTTATAGTATCTAATTGCATCTGTGGCTGTTCATTATATCTACAGATTTCCTAGCTAACTCAGCTACAGCTCACTCACTGGGATCTGAAAAACTCTCAATTAATTCAGAGGCATTTTATGAGAGAATAAGGTTAAGAACATAAGTGACTGTCTCCCTGCCATATAACTACATATAAATTCAAAAATATGCACTATTTGTTTGAAAAATTCTTAATGCAAAGGAATTTGAAATTGCAAGACACATATAATAAGAGAGGATTATAAACATATACACTTTCTTTTCACCAAAGTAAAGAAACATACACAAATTAAATCTTGGGAAATACAGTCCATCATCTGGAAGAAAACCTTGCATTCCAAAAATCATTTAACCACTAAAATGATCTGAAATCACGAATGCTTCAAGAGATGCTGCAGCAAGTGGGGTTTTTTGCAATTCTTCTGAGGAACCACCATTTCCCCCACCATTTGTAATCCAAACTCAATGCTAATAATAGCAGTTAATAGCCATTGTACTTTGAATATCAATGAAAATCATTGAAACATGGAATTAAAAAGGCTGAATATCAGAAATTAATTTAACTCCCAGTTCTGAAAATTAATCTTGTGATCATAATTAGATCATAATTAGACATGTTCTCTCAGGGAAATTTCCCAATACTTATCTTACACAAGCAAACACCTTAGGTAAATATAAACTTTCATTTCTCACTGTGTCTTATAAGTCTTGAACATATATTCTTTATATGTGATATTATAGCTCATTAACTCCACTGTTAGTCATTAATATAAACTTTCAGAATTGACCCCAACAACTACACCATTCAGCTTTCTTGACAATAAAATATAGTTTTCCCCTCCTACACATTTTTTAACTAATTCTGTTAATGTATTTGAACTCTGAGTACTACTGGGTTTGTATACATGATCTGCATGTATAATGTAATTCACTATTAAGAAAAAAATCAAATGGTTTCATAAGTGTTTTCTAGGAAATCTGAGATTTGTGAAATATCTATATGATATGTAGCATTGAATAATATTACATAGAAATCAATGATCTACTCCTGGATTTGAGAAGTTTGAAAATTTTTTCATAACATTTTCTGCAGTGTATGACTGAATTTGTTCAAAATTATCTATGCCCTTTCCAGTGTTACATGTACAAAATCTCTTCCTACAGACAAAGAATACTCATCAAAATAACTGGTGCTGAAGGTGTAAATTGCTTTAGAAAGAATAAACACACAGAAATAACTTCAACATTTCAGCATAAAGTCCAAGAGACAAAAATAGGGCTTTTCCTTCAAACTAACTTCTAGATGCAGAAGTCATGATAAACAGGATCACATTTGATTCATGGCAACATATGAAATACATTTTTCATATAATATTGAAAGTGGGCCATTTGTTCCTGTAGTAAAACTCTAAAAAGCTAACTAATATATTCACACTACTTACAAATTAGAAGTCATGCATATATTGGTGTCAGTTTTTTTTTTTTTAATGTATTTATTACAGGACCTACAGCGCTTCACTACACAGACCAGACTCATAGTAATCCTCCTATTTTAAGGCTCCCAAGTGATTGGATTACGGGTGCATGCCTCCACACCCAGTCTCAATCGCCTTCTCAGGGCACACTGGGGTTGGGGCTGGCACAGCACGCTGGGGATGAACCCCTGTAGTTGAGTCTGCTTAAGCAGGTGCTTTAATCCATTGAGCTATCTGGCCAGCCCTGGTATCTGATTTTAATTGTGGAAATAGTTTTCGTCATTTCTTCCAAAATTTTGATTATATGCTCAAAATAATTACTATGCCATTTAAATTTTGATTGTATTGAGAATTATTGGAAATTTTAGGTAATTGTAAATAGTATTCCCATTAGTTGAACATAGCTGTTGTCATTTTTCTTAGAATCTTTCAAAGTCTCTATGAATATACCTGTTTTGATTTAATATTAGAAGTTTAAATTTTTTTCTATTGTACTTCTTTAATTTAAAATATGCTATCTTTATCACTTATTTAAATCCCAACTAAACTTTCCTCCTCCTTTTTGGCTTCTATGTGAACACTTTTTTATATTTTTGTACTCAGATCTTCAAATAAATATAAAATTTCCTATAAATATATAAATAATAATTTTCTTAGCTATATTACTCAAATTGAAGTTAGAATACTCAAAGATAATTCATTCAAAATACATTTCATATTAGCTGTATTTATTTCATACTATGATGAAGATTTTTTGTGAATTTATGAGTTTAAAAGTTTTTGAGGTTCATATTTCTACTCAACATTTTTAATAGTTATTGAGCATTACCTATTTTTCATTAGTTGAACTTGCTTATGAGTCTTCAAAAAGAACATCCTTAGAAATATTAAAATTAATATTAAATTAATGATTAATATAATATTCAGATATTAACAAAGTTTTTATGAGCATTGAGTCACATTAATCACAATATGATGTCCTTTGTGCAAATCACTTAAACTCCAGATATTTAGGTTTTCTCATATGTAAATGCAGTTGCTCAGGTTTTTATTTCATGAAGATTTGCTGTATAACCAATTCATTAAAAAGGGAAAAATTCATTATATTTTTGCACATGAAATTAGCCAAACAAAAATCCTGAGCTTATATATTGTTTTACTCTTGAATTTTTATAGCCTCATAAAAATGGCACATGCCATATATTCATAAACTACTATTTCAACAAAAAGTAATGAACAAAGTATAGATTACGAAAGGATTTGTATTCACATGTATCTAGTAACACACAATTAATTTGGCCTAAAATAATTAGTTTTCTAGAAACTTTATGAAAAATTCACAGTGCTCATCGTTAAATCATGAGAAGCAGCATAGCTGTTCATGTCAGCATTAAAATGATTAGGTTCAAATGGGTTTCACTGTGAACCATAAGAGATTTTCTCTTATATGTCACAAGTCTTCCACCATTTTCATTTTATTTTCAGTGTGTCTAGATAAAGCAATTAGAAAAATGAAAAACATTAATTTCATTCTTGTTTGCCAATATCATTTAGTACATGAAATGATAAGCATTTTAATATATAACTTTTATATTTCATGACATGTATGTGTGTACACGAATGCTCATATAGATTGTGCCTGTGTATGCAAAAGCATCTATTATTTATATCTGCATAATTGGTAAGAGCACATGTATTTATATTCCTTTATTCATAACTATATTATTTTATAATATATATTTTTCTGAAGTAAAAGACTTTTTCTTTCTGCATATGTGTCAAGAAAAGTGTGTCTCAGATCACTTTCCAGAAATGAACAATACACAACCTGTCTAATTGGTAGATTATATAGCAAAGATAACTTTAGTTCTGCAATATAACTCAACACTCTCAATATCACTTTGCATGGTGGTCATTCATTTTCAGCTTTTTTTAATGGTGCAAAAACCACCATTTACATTTTGTATAAAAGAAGAAAAAGCAGACAGCCTTTTAAACAGTTCTCCTGCTTTCCATGAGAAGGTGCAAGCATATGTGCAGCCCAGTCGGGTCTGTGATTAGGATTACATGGATGCATCAGGAAGCATTCAGCGAACACCGACAAGCCTCTCACTGTAGCCGAAAAGGTTACGAATACCAAATTAATGCTTTGGATCTGCCTTTGCTAAGAGAAATGTGAGCTTGTTGAATGCTATTGCAAGAGCAAACATCATTTTAAACTGCAGGAACTGAACGTATAGCACATCAATAATGATCTATTTCTAGCTTTAATCCATGCAGTTACAAAGGTCAGAAATGTTAATGCGAATAAAGGTCTTTCTAAGTACTAGATGAGACCCTAATTATTAATCATCATTAAGAAGTCCTGGCAGTAATTACTACTCCATCAGAAAACAGAAATCTAAAAGGACTGACAAGAGTGCAAGCACATTTTACAGATCTGATCTCCAAACTAACAATTTATATTAAAAGCACTAGGATAAAGGTATAATTCATACATCTAACATGACTGTGAGTCTGCGCAATTTTCCACAGATTGATTATATTTAGGCAGAGTTGTATTTTAAAAGCTCATACAGCTTTTTTTTTTTTTTTTTTGTAACACATCTTGTATCCTCTTATAAGAAGTTCTCTGTTTGGAGAGCAATGTTTACCAAAGAAATCAGGTGTTTGCTTTGAATTTATTGATTATACTTTTTTGTGTGATTAAATGGCAGGATTTCTATTTTATGTGCATTTGGTTGTTATAGGGTTTCACTGCAAAGCTCGGACTCATGGTGATCCTCCTGTTTTCAGCCCTCCCCTTCCAGCCCTGGAATTACAGGCTTGTGTCACCATGCCCCGAGTTGGCTCAGCCCACCCTGGGGATGGGGCTGGTGTGGCATGTGGTGCCGGGGATCAAACCACTGTCCCTGCAGTTTTCCTAAGCTTGCGTGAGCAGATGCTTTAGTCTCCTGAGTTTTCTTTCCAGCCCTGGATTTCTGTTTTAATAAAGAAAAGACAAAAATATAAAATTTGGAGCACAAAATAAATCTTTAATTCATAAAATAAAGCTAAGCGCTAAAATGTGCAACTAAAAAACCATGGCCTAGAAATGGTAAATGGATCTAGAGAAGTTAGCATTGTCTGGTACATGATAAAGCGCATCACAGACCTTGATAGAGTCAAGGAAGTTACCAAAAAAAATGTCAGAGGTTATACACAGGCATTTGCATATACTGCATACTTATATAGTATACTTTATACATAGCTAGGTTGACTATCCCAACTTAATTTAATTCAGCAACAGGTGATTATTATTAGGAAAGGGAGTATATTAGAGATTGCCAGAAAAAAAGAAGACAAGCAGAAAGCACGGGAGGAAGGGCAATAAAAATGTTTTGAAATCAGAGCCAATAATAACTCATTACACAAATACTAAATGAACAATTTAAATGTTGGATTTGTATTGTGGGAATATGGACATATTGAAATTTTATGTAAAGAGAGTGAAATTTGAGTATCAGAATTATTTTGACAAAATACTATTCTTTTCATCTTTTTACAAACATTTAAATGGAATAGAAATTATTACATGGATTCCAATGGAAAGCAGGCTCTGGGCTCAATGAGAGGTTATAGTCTATCCTGCCTGCCACCTTTCTAGGTCCCAAAATTTTCTGCTTTCTTGGAAGCACATTTTTGTGTTCTCTGTTTAAGGAAGTTCATCATGTGCAGGAAAACAATCAAATCAGCACAACTCACTCGGTGAGGGCAGCTGTAAGCCAATGAATAGGAGTTTTACTTCAGTGTCAATGAATTTGCAAAAGCTCCCACATTAAGTGCCTGTCTGGCAAGCTAGAGGAACCAGGTTCGATCCCCGGTACCACATGCTGTGACAGCTCCACACTGAACCAGTAACAGGTATAGGGCATGGTGGTGCACACCTGTAATCCAAGCACTGGGGAGGCTGAGACAGGAGGACCACTATGAGTCCAAGCTGCTCAGTAAGACTCTGTTCCAAATAAATAAATAAAAATGTTTAAGTTTCCATTCAAATAAAGCAATCAGTTTATAAATACTGATTCTTAAATAGCTTGAACTTTTCTTAACTATATTTTAACTTTCTTTCATGTATTTGGTACAGGGTTTCAATATGTAATCATGCCTGAGAGTGGGACCGGGTGGCAGGCAGTGCCGTGGATCAAATCCTGTACCTGTAAGTGTCTAAGAAGGCACTCAGTCCTCTGAGATATTTCACAGGAGCTATATTTTGATTTTTTAAGGGAAGTATTATCTATTTATCTGCAGTACTGTCATTTCATGCTTACACACAATCTTACTGACAAAGTAGAAATAATAATTACCAATCTATTTCAAATTTATTCACCTTCGTATATCTTCTTTCCCAATGTCATTTACCTTATGCAGCACTTCACACCCTACTATTACAGAGTGAACGATTATAGAGTGAATGATTATTTTAATCATGTGTATCTTTCTCCTTTTATTGTACAAATTTTGTGTACAATACGGATGACTAGCATGTTTCTTGCCATAGTTTCTTTTTATGGCTTTATTTCACTACATGTATATGAAAATTTTATAAGCATTTGGCATGGTTTTACATATATTTGCTACCATAAAACTGAATTATATCAACAGCTTCATCACAAAAAAATGGTGTGAGAAATATCATTGTAAAACAGAAAATTTATTTTCAAAGTGGATTTACTAGGTCAACAAATAGGCACATTTCAATGATTTTAGTAACAGGATGTTCTTGTTGATACTGGTTAGACAATACATAAATCATTTCTCAGCAGCTGTAAACTTATGATCATTTGATTATGGTTGTGATCATTTGCCTCTCTGTCTTCTCTTTGGAGCCTTGATGGTGAAGCAGAAGGCAAACTATTGTTCACCATTCTTGACTCTTTCTGTAGACATTACAAATGTGTACAGGGACACTAAGATAAATGTACACAATCAAAACAAAATATTATTTAAATGTAAGTTCCGTCTCATGTTGTATATTGCAGTACAGTTTCTGCATAAATATATGGAAATCCTGTTACATTGGAAAATATTAAATGAGCTGGAAGCACCTTTGAGAGATGGCTCTTTGTGAAAGTACCTAATTTGTTTCAGGCCAACATCTTTCTTTCTCCAAATTAAACAAACTGCAATAGTCACAGTGAGATATTAAGCACAGAAGAGAGTCTACACTCAAAGCCCAGCGGGAATTTTTCTAATTTGAAAAATACAACCAAAATACCTATCCTCCTTCAAAGCCTGTTAAACAAGGAAAATAATTCAAGCTGGTGACTACAGATGATGAGAAATGAATAGGTCTCCACCTGTCATGGCTTTCCATGAAGAGCTTATGAGTGATGACTCCTGTTTTTGAAGTTTCAGTTTGTCTTAGGAAAGTTCAGATGATCTGTCTCTGTGCTTAGGATATCCATTATGGAGTGTTTTGTTTTCCAAGACAAAAGGAAAAGGCATTGCTAACAATAACACCAGCATGTTACGTAGGCATTAAGAGCATGTGGCCATGTGATGTATCACACTATCAAAAGCATATCTTATTAAAATGAAAATATACATTCCAAAAATAAACTTTCATAGTGAAAACAGTAATTTGGATAAAATGCAATATTCCAATTACCAAGTGGAAAAGTATATTTTTTACTCGGTTTAGACCTAAATGAAAATATTCTGAAACATTGCAAACACAAGAAATTACACATATAGCAAAATGTCAAGGGCACTTTATATAAAAAGTCATTTCTGTTTAATAAAGCTTAGTTACCTATAGTCAAGTCTTTCTTCTACTCTGCAGTGGAGCGTTCATAATTTAGTCAAAATCATTCACATTCCCAGGTCAGCTTAAAATGTGTGCATGATGACTCAGAAAGCTCACCGGACTGTGTGATGATTGTGAATCTAATAGTAATGAACGATAAAGTATATTTGAGTTTATACAGAACTCAGCATGAATTTATGAACCTATCCTCACAATATTCCACTGATTTGGAAATAACACGCCCTCTATAAAACCTCCAGAACCCTAATGTCTATTTTAGTTATGATGTGTATATCTGAATTACTTGTGAAGTATTATGAAATAATTCAGTATTCACTGGCACATACATTAATTTGTTCTTCAGAAATGTTAAGGTTTATTTTGTTATATATATGTATATATATATACATATATATATGTATATATATATACATATATATATGTATATATATATATACATTTTGTTGTTGTTGTTTTGAATATAAGAATTTGTTTCAAATTTTTTTTGGGGAGCCGAGGAGATGGCTCAATAAAATAAGCACTTACCTGGCAAGCACAGAGCCTGAGTTCAATCTCAAAAAAAAAAAAAAAAAAAATGAATTCAAATTTCATTTTATTTATTTATTTATTTTGAGTTTTAAAAGCTGAAGTTTGTTTTAATTTTATTGAAGAACAAATAGCAATGAGACAGTTTCAAATCAAATTAGTAGGACAGATTCATTGTTTTCATGGTGGCTTTTTGTTGTACAAAATGCATACATGATACTCTGTCTACAAACATTATTAGAACAGATGTCTCTAATCAATCATTTAAGAGAATTTAGATGTATACCTATCTTTTTTTAAAGCTGAATTATACAGTTTTAATAATTCATACTTTTTACACTGTTATCTTCCTAGTGGTTATCCACATTACAATAAGCAGACAAGATATCCTGTCCAAACACTATTTGTGCAAATCTTTCTTCTCACAGAATTATACAAAAGTACTGCATATTTATGCTAACTATACTGTTTATATAGACACAGAGCAATTCTTCCTTCGTATCCCCCCTTTTTTGTTTAGTTCTGTCAAAAACGGTTATCTATTGTCATTCAATTATTATAGGTGCTTGAATTCAACGAACCAATCCAACACAGCAGAAAAGTATGAAAATGAGGTATATAAAATAAGGCCATAATAATAAGCTGAGCTGTCAATGGCTCTAGTCAACAGCATCTATGGATAGCCCACTATTATTGCGGACTGGTCAAATTTAGTTTTAAATTAACTTTTTAATATATATATATAATTTGGGCAGCCAGAAAGCTCAGCGGACTAAAGTGCCTGCTTAGGCAGAGAGCAGCAGCCAGGGTTGATTCCTGCTGTGTTGTACCGGGCCCTTGCCAGGGTTGATTCCTGCTGTGTTGTACCGGGCCCTTTCCACCACTGGGACATGCTGAGATGGTGATTGAGACAGGATGGTGGCTTGCGCCTATAATCACAGTGCTTGGACAACTCAAAACAGGAGAATCACTATGAGTCCGACCTGCATAGTGAGACCCTGTAGACCCCATAGACCCTGGCATATATATATATATGCAAGAGTCCTTATAAATTAAACTTCTATTTTTAAGTGCAACTTCCATTATAGTTTCTATTAATAAAATTAGAGATTTTAACTCTATTAAAAAAGTAGAATTTTATAAATTACAAAACTTCAGAAAATCCTATGATGAAAGACAAGTATTCTTACCATTAAAGGACAAACATTGATGTTGTGAACACACAACTGCAGTGTATTCTTATTTGCCCAAAATAAACATAAAATTATAATCTACTCCAACCTGAAATACTGATTACTAATTTGATATATAGCTCTGTTTAGATTAAAGGAGGACATGTCTAGATATTAATCAGATTCTCTTGTTTGAACATAATGATCATTCCCCCAAAAGATGCTAAGGAAATCAAGAGAAATTTACAAATTTCGAGAAGAACCAAGATAATCACTGCAATCATCCATTCCTTAACAGAAACAGAAACTATGTTTCTGATTATTTTCCAGGATTTTCTATGTACATGTTTTTGTTACTTCATCAATACATTAAATATTTTACTGAATTTTATTCAAAAATGTTATCATGCCCATAAAAATTCTCAGCCTTACTAAGAATCTTCCAACGTGAGTATTCTTTAAGCAGAGGGGAAAATTCTCCCCTGAGAAGGGTATTTTGGTTTCTGAAGACATTGGTATGACCTAACATACAATAACTACCTATCTCATTTAGTAATCATCACATCTGCCTTACAGTTTTAAAGGTCCTTTCTCTAATATTCCTTTCCAAATTTCAAAACATAGCCAGCTTAAATTCTAAGTAAATACAAATTTAATTCTTCTCTAGTAAGATAAAATGTTAGCAGGACATGTTTATGGGACACGCTGATTATTACATTCACCATGAGGAGCTGGTACATTTGTTCAACACTTCCCAATTCCATTTTTAATCCCTCTGCTTCCACCACTCCTTCCTGCACATCTTGGACCCTTTCATATACATACATATATGTAATACATACTGCACATTGCACAATACATCATTATGCATTGTATAACTACCTACACTACATATGTTGTTTATAGTACATCATGTTATAATTATAATATATGACCACATTATTACATATTATACATTATATACAACATGCATATAAATTTTACACATGCATGTAATTATTAAATATACAACTATTTAATGTGAAATTATTTAATAATATAATTATATGAATCACATATAATATATAGAATGTATGATTATATAATCTATGATAATATACAGAAAATAATATATTAAGTATAATATATAATGTATATATAAATATATGTGGAATGTATATATATATATATTTTACACATATTTGTAGTACCTGTTGTCACAGCACTGCAGGATCATGCTGTGCACCTAGCACTTTCACAGTCCTTCTCCCCTTTTCTTGTTGATTCAGTCGCCAACCCCTGTTCTGGTGCCCTTTCCCTATGCCGTGTTTTCATCTGACTGTTGCTTCCCGTGCATTGTCACTTTGTACTTTGGTTATATATTAGGGTTTTCACATGAGTGGTATCATGTGATATCTAAGCTTGTGATTCAAGTTTACTTCACTTGACATTAGTGTCTCAAAATGTATTTATGTATCTACATAAGACTTAGGTTACCGGGCCAGGGAGACCTCAGTGGAATAAGTGCTTCCCTGGCAAGCACAAGGACCTCAGTTCAATCCCAGTTCTGCATAAAATAAAGACTCAGTTTATTCTTCTTCATGCCAGGGTCATACTTCATCATGCGTACATTAGCATGTTTTCTTTATTTATGGATTTATCTGTTGATTGCATTCAGCTATTTCCAAGATTTAGATATCATTAAAATAGAACTTGTAAAAATAAGATAAAACCACTTTACTTTTCTTAAATATTAAGTTTATTGATACAACATATTCGTAAGGACCACATTTATCATAGGAAGTTTGAAGCTGTCCATGATATTATCTTGGTTCTGCTTTTCTTAGTCAATTCTCTGCCCTTCCTTTGAACCCTGTTCCCTACCTATTTACCTTTATAAAATCTTCCATTGCCTTTTCTTTGGAATAAAAATAAATTTGAAGTTTGTACCTTTATCTACATGCTCATAAAAAATGCGAACCAAGATGCTTTCAAGTGGTAAACAAAGCTAAATGTTTTTAAGACAATAGTAAGATTTTTTCATGTCTTTTCAAGTCTCACTCTATCATGAGAGACTCCACAAACTGTAATTTCACAAAGACTGGTGGCAGAAGCAGGGATAAAAATCTAAATAAGGTCTACTAGAACAAAGATTAAGAACTGTATGACAGGGCTAGAAAGGTAGCTCAATGGTCTAAGCACCTACCTGGTAAGCACAAGGACCAGGGTTCAGTCCCCATCACCACATGCCTTACACTTCCCATGCTGAGCCAGCCTGTGAAGTTGGCATGATAGCATATGCCTGTAATCCTAGCACTGCAGAGGCTGAGTCTGAGCTGTGTAGCAAGACCCTGTACCAAAAATAAAAATAAATAAATATAGAATATTTCAAGAAAACTGTTTGACATTCTTTACATTTATCATTCTGCTTTGGAAGATTCAATTATTAAGCTAATATTGTTTTCGGACAGGCACTTATACTGCTAAGCTGTCTCACTGGCTTAGTGTTGATATCCTTGTATTTTTTTTAAACCTGTATTGACTGATATCAGTGTCTATTCACCTGTACTAAGGTGAATTTCACATATCTCTTTTTGAATTCTTCATTTTAGCTCATAAAATGACAAAACAGGCAAATAAATCCCAATACAAAAATTTTTAGTCTTTGATAATTTTAGCAGGAAGGAAATTTTAAAGCAGAATGTTAGCTACAATCACAGCAGGACATTACAGTCTGCTTTCCATTCTTTTTTAAGTATTCTTTGCCACGTTTTCCCATCTCTTTACCATGCTTGTAATATTCAGGTCACTTTTCAGATTGCAGGTCCTCAGCGAACTTTGCTCTGCAAAACTTACAAGGCATCTTCAGCACCATCACCCTGCCTTACCTTCTCTCACATTATTCTACTGTAATTTTATTAGTTTTTAAAGAGTTTAAAGTTTTTTTTTCTCATTTCAAATTTGCTTGTATATTTATTTTGTTCCTTTATTGAGAGATATAGTCCTTCCTTTATTAAATTTCTTTTGATCTCAATAGAGCTGATACAAAAAAAAAAGGTTTCATATTCAGGTTCTTATAAATAAAAAGATAATGCGACCCACAAAAGGGGAAGAAATCACCTACCGTGGATCTGTAAGTCAGCTTTCTGTCCCTGTAACAAAGTACCTGAGAAAATCAAATTAAAAGAGGAATGATTTATTTCACCTCCTGAAGAGCAGGAAGGAGAGAGGGAGATGGTAGGTGTACCAGTCAGGGTTTGCTACAGAAACATGCTTAATGAAAGATATATGGACCTATGTGGATTTACAAGATAGGCAAATGGCCCGTCTCATAAATGGCTGCCTATAGAATCAGGTATGGAACATATCCGAAGGGCTATCCATTCTCTTGAGGCTGGGAGACTTCAGTGAGAGGCCAGCAATTCACTGTAGTGTCCTATGCTTGTCTGTGTTAGGAGGGTGAGGTCTGAGATGAAGGCCGAAAAGTCTGCACTGAAAGCATGGAGATCACCCAAGTGGGGAGCACTGCAGTTCCTCCACAAAAACAGAAGTGAGCCTTCCTTGTTTCTCTTTTATTCCACTCAGCAGCCAAGTCTATTGTCTAGTGTGGCTCACACCTACTATGGGTTTTCTGTCTTCAGCAAGTCCTGCATCCACACCTAGAACTATGTTGATCTGATTTAGCTGGGCATTTTTACTCAAGTTGACACAATCACTTAACTATCAGAGGAAGGTAGGGGCCCAGGGTCCTACTTCCTCCAGCTAGGCTCCAGGTCAAAAAGTTTCCATTCTCTCCCTAAACCTCAGTACGTCATGAAACTATTAATGCATTAACCTGTGCATAAATTCATGAGGTCACTGTCTTAATACTGCCTCTTTGGGGACAAAGCCTTAAACACCTGTGCTTGGGACAGTGTGGAATGTAGGCGCTTAAAATCCAAACCATAACACCTGGGAAAATCAGACAGATGGGACTTCGATGGTAAGTCCCTGGGTCTTTATTCATGAGATACATTTACCATGATCCACAGTGAGACATGGGTACATTATGTGAGGAACACTGGTGATTTGCATATAGACTATTGTGTTATGATACCAAGTCGTACACCAGAGCATTATTTAACATGAATTTTTAAGCAATCTATGTCTCTTAGGAATCTAGGTTCTGAATTTATTTTTCAGGAGCAAACGTATCTCACTTGATCATTTCACCTATGTATGAGGTATGACAAAATGTATTGTAAATGTTTAAATTATGAAACTTATAGGCACCCATTGTATTAAATCCTGTCTTAGTGACTATGCATCTTGCTGAGACAAAATTATTGATGCCCAAAATTAAGGAAGAAAAGGTTAATTTAAGCTTACAGCTTGTAGAGACTTCAGTCTATCATCAGTTGGCTCCAAGGCAGACTGGCACAGAGGAGGGCAAAAGAAGACATGCCAGCAGAAGACAGTGAAAGCAGCAAGAGCAAAAGGGGATAGCGAGTCTCTTGTCCTCCCTTACAGTATAAGCAGGCTGTCCTTACCACATCCCCCAGGGTGGGTGTAGCACTTGCACCATCTTCCTGCCCTTCTCTTGTGCAATATAGGATATTTACAAAGTCATTCCCTGCCCCCTTCTGATTCCTTTAAACTTCTCAACTTGATGCAATATATCTCCTAAAGATCCCTTAAAATACTCCCCATTGCTTTGAACACATTTATTCCATCATTCTTGCCACTCTTGAAAGCAGTTCTGGAAGTCATTCTGTTTGTCATTTAGTGACTACCTGGATCTCATAAATTGATGCAAGACATTTATTGTCATGATCATTTTGACTTTACAGAAGTGCCAGATCTGGTGAATAAGGAGAACAGAGAGAGGTGCATATCTTTTGACAGTATCCATTTCCATTGGATGGCACTCACTAAAGGCATTCACTATGGTTGATACCTGCAAGAGGCTTACATGCAGAAAACAAAGCAACTTCAAGAATTACTTCACTGGGGGGAAAGATTGATGAAGTGATTCAAAATGAGGAATATTTTTTAGGGGAATTAAACATAATACATCCTTCCCTTTACTACATACATTGATGACCCCTTACAGCAAATCACACAGTAAGTTATAACACAACTTTATGACAAATTGTCATTTGCGTGTTTGCATCAGCTTGGTACAGATTTACAGGGAGGAGAGGCGGAGTCACTGACTTGATGCTGAAGTATTTCCATAGAACTCAGTTGAGAAAATAATCCAATTAGCTGCTTTAATATCTTTCAACCACAAAATCTCACAGAGTAGTATCTATACTTAAACTGTTTACTATTCACTTTAGCATAAGTTATAATGCCACTCTATAAGAAAAAAAACCTGGAAAAATAGCTGGGGATATTTATACAACATTATGCAGAAGAGATTTGATTATCTGTGCTTAAGCACTCACCTAATATTTCCAATACATTTAGTTCTCAAAAGCGGTGTCTGAATGTAAAGACATACCTACATCATATTATAGGCACACAGTAAAACCATCATCAGAACTATTATAAAGATTTTTGTCCTGAAAATGGTACACAACATGTGTAACAGCACCCAGGACCTCTGGGCTAGTGGCTCATGTATGTAAACCCATAGCTTGGGAGCCTGAGGCAGAAGGATCACTGCAAGTTCAAGGCCCGACTGAACTACACAGTAAGGGACCCATTATATTAATTCCTCTTTTAGTTACTATGCATCTTTGCATTGAAGAAAAACTACAAAGAACTTTTCAGGAATTCACAACCCAGCCTCATTTTAAAATACAACACTTTAAATATTCCCAACTTTTTCCTTCTTCACAATAAAGACAAAACATACAGAGGATTATTAGTTTGAATTGTTATAAATTAATTTTTATAAAATTATATTTATTGATTTTTTCCTGTGACTTTTGTATTTTTTACATTTTTCTATTAATTTATGATTTAACCAGTTTGTTTACATACACATGTAGATACATACATATACACCATATATATGTGTCCATTCCTATTTTACTTCTTTAAAAAATAACTGAATGTCCTAATTGTATAAAAGTTTAGTGTTAAATTATTTTTAATAATGGTCATCATACCATGTGAATAATGTGAATCATGGCTTAATTTTTTAATCTAGCACAGTTGCATGTCATTATTTGAATACGATTTTGTAAGTTAAAATTTTGCATCAGATTCTCCACGAACAATGTTACTGCATTGTAATGAGATAGTGCGCATGGGGTAATTTTGATTCCTTGGCATTCACATAAGCATGCTCTACGTGCTAGGATGTAGACTATTTTGCAATATATCCCATGCACAGTGAAAAAAATGTGAATTCTAGCATTACTGGATGTAATACCCTGTAAATTTCTAAGTCCATGTCTTTGCAAGTTGAGTTTTATTTCTGTTACTTATTTGCTAAAGTTTTGCTTAGTTAACCTGTCTCTTTGTGACAATGGTGTTTTGAAGTCCCCCCAGTACATCTGTAAAGTTCCTCATTTGATTTTTCATGTCTGTTAAAATTCACCTAGTGTAAGTGGGTGCTCTACATTGAGTGTATATATTTATAATTGTTATGCTTTCCTCTTTCAGTTTTCCCTTAACACGTATGTAGTAATCTTATTTGTCACTCTTCATCATTCTTGGTTTGAAGTTGATATTGTCAGCAACTATAATAGCGACCTGCTCTTCTCTAGGTTCCTACTGAATGGAGTATCGCTTCTCATCCTCTGACTTTCAGTCCATGAATTTCTTTTTGAGTTGAATATGTTTCTTGTGTGCAACATATTGTTGGATTTCATTTCTTGATCCAATCTACCAGTCTGTTTCTTTTCATTGGTGAATTGAGGCTCTATACATTGATGATTATAACTGATATGCATTCACTTATCTTTGTCATATTATTTTCCTGTTATAGATTCCGAACTTTTCTTCTCTTTTTAGTTACTGGCCCTGTTTCTAGTTCCGTTCTGTTCTTGCTGTTGAAGCTGTGGTGTTTCTGTCTCTTTCTAGAACATCTGTCAGTACTCTTGTAGTGTTGTTTTGGTGGTCATGATTTTTAAAAATTTAATTAAATTTTATTTTGAAAAGTAAAAACAAAAGCAAGAACAAAAATCAGGAACAAAGACAAGGGACTGGGGAGATGGCTTAGTGGAATAACTGCTTCCTTGCCATCACAAGGGCATGAGTTCAATCCTGGTTCTGCAAAAAAAAAAAAAGAAACAAAGACAGAAACTGGGTAACATACAACAATACATATGTAAGAGCTTTTCAGACCAGGAATAACAGATTAACAATGGTTGATATATTATCTATTTTTATCATAAAATCTGTTGCTTGGATTAATAGCTATAGTTATGTAAGATTGGACATATGGCTGTATGTTACTGCTTGCTTTCAAAAAACCTTAGTTTGTTCTTGTCTTGCTTTTTCTTATGTTTTTTTTTTTTTAAAAACATTGCTTAAGGACCGGCCAGATAGCTCAGTGGATTAAAGCCCTTGGTTAGGCAGAGCACAGCAGTTGGGGTTTGATCCCTGAAGTACCTTGGTAGCCCTGTCCCGGGGTGCACTGAGATGGCTATTGAGACTGGTCACGGTGGTGTATGCCTGTAATCCCAGTGCGTGGGAGGCTGAAAACAGAAGAATCACTCCAAGCCTGGATTTATGTAGTGGGACCCTGTAGGCCCTATAAACCCTGTACTAAATACATTAAAAATGTTTTAAAGAAAAAATAGCAATATTGATATAACATTAAAATGCAACACATTTAGAAGAACAAGATGAATGATATTCAAGCATGGCTTTTGTATTACACATTGCTGTCCTCAATGTAGTTGCTTAGATTGTAGCTATCAGCATACAGAGTTAGTCAAGATGAAAATTCTACATGTTAACTGCTATTTCTGAAAAATTCATAGAGATTTTTGTACAATCACCTCAGCCTTCATATATATATATACTTGCATATTTTTCACTACCATTTTTATCTTTTCTGCTTCTTCTCTTCTTCATTGCTTAATCCTTAAATTCTGTTCCTTTCTGTTTTTATGTAATATACCTTTCAGGTTTTATTTCTTCTTTCAGGATCTTTTTTTCTTTTTAATGTATTTATAATAGGATCTACATGCTATCTCTATGTAAATTGGACTTATAATGATCCTCCTATTTACAGCCTCCCAAGTGCTGGGATTACAGGCACGTGCCCTGAGTTTGCATCCTGGCCAGTGCAGGTGCTTTGATCCTCTGAGCTATTTGGCCATCCCTTAAGGTTCTTACACTAGAGGGACAATATGATATTTATACATGTGGGTCTGATTTGTTTCACTTATGAGTATAGCCTCTATTTGCATCAACTTACTTATGAAGTCTTCAAGTTTGTCTTTCTTTATAGCTGAATAATACTCTATTGTAAAAATGAAACACATCTTTTCATTCACTTGTCAGGTGATGGGCATTTTGGTTTCTAAGAAAGATAGTCTCTTTAACATATGGTTCTGGAAAATCTAGCTCTCCTCGTGCCAAAAATTAAAACTAATGCAGGTCTATCACCATGCACTAAACTAAATTAAAAATGAATTAAATGTCTAAACATTAAAACAGAAACACTGAAGAAGTTAAGTTTGAAGACATGGGGTAGGCAGTCACTTCATGAACAAATCCAAACCATACAGAAAATATACTTCAAAGAATCAGCAATTGGGACCTCCTTTTATTGAGTTTTTGCATGTTGAAAGAAATCACTAATAGAGTGAAAAAGACAACCCACAAATTTGGAAAAAAAATCTTAACCAATAATAACTCAGACAAAAGTCTTCTATCTAGAATATATAAAGACCTAAAAGATTAGGGCTCCAGAATTTAAGTCATAATCCAAAAATGGGCATCTGAGACGAATACGTACTTCTCATGGGAAGAAATATAAGAGGCAAATAAATACTTGAAAAAGTGCTCCACATTACTGGCCATTTTAAAGATACAAATTAAAGCAACACTGAGATACCATCTCACCCCAGAGAGAACGGCTATCTTACGTAAGAAAACAAATAGCCAATGCTGGAGAGGCTACAGAATTAAGAAAAAAAAACCCTTCTCCGCTGCTTATAGGAATGCAGACAAGTACTATCAAAATCAGTGTGGAGACTCCTCAAAAATCTAGGACTGGAAATCCCATTCAATCCAGCTATTCCCTTTCTGGGTATTTTCCCATGATTTGTCACAGCCAATTTTTTTTTTTTTTTTTTTTTTTTTTTTTTTTTTTTTTTTTTTTTTTTTTTTTTTTTTTTTTTTTTTTTTTTTTTTTTTTTTTTTTTTTTTTTTTTTTTTTTTTTTTTTTTTTTTTGTACCAGGGATTGAACTCAGAACCCTGCACAAGCACTTATTTTAATGAGCTATCTCCCCAGCTCCCAAATCTTGCAAAAATGAATTTCTTTAGTTTTCTTTAGTTGTTGTTTTTCATGGAATAATCTTATGTCACCATTTTACTGTATAGATAATTTTGCAAGCTACATCAATCTGGGTTGGAACTTACTTTCCTCGAGGTTCTGAAGCACTTCATTCCAAGCTCTTCTTGTTTAGATGGTTTGTGGTGAAAAATCTGCCACGATTCTGATAGGTTTTCCACTGAGGGTGATCTGTTTCTTCTCTCTAACAGAATTTAATATTCTATTATTTGCTGAATTTATAGGATCTTGATTATTATGTGTCTTAGTGCAGATTTATTTTGATTATGACTGTTTAGCATTCTATATGCCTCAGTTACTGTGTGCCAGATTTGTTTCTCATGCTTGGGAAATTTTCTGCTACTATTTCTGAAAATAATCTTTATATGTCATTACTTTCAGTGACCCAAAACAAAAAGTTTGAATATGTCATTTTATTCTTGAAAAATATTTTTGCTGCTAATTCTTTGAAACTGGATGGATTCTTATCTTCAAGAAGTGCAGGGAGGGCCAGGGAGATGGTTCAATTGAATAAGCGCTTCCCTGGCAAGGGCAAGGTACTGAGTTCATTCTACAGTTACACCAAAACAAAAACAAAGAAAGAAGTGTAGGGGTGGGGATATGCGGAAATAACTCAGTAGAAAAAGTGATTGCCTGGCAAGCGTAGGGTTCTGGGTTCAATCCCTGGTACCCCCACAAAAGAAAAAAAAAAGTGTAACCAAGGAAGAGAAGTCATAAATTAAATACTTTTTGGGGATTCATACATAGTTTTAATCTACAAAATTCTTCTTAATGTAAGTGATATGTGAGTGGGATAATTTTGATTCCTCTGAATTTACTTAATTCTGCTGTATGTGCTGTGTATGGTCTGTTTTCAAGAACCTCAGAAAACTGGCAAGAAGGTGAAGGATGCAAGGCAAATCAGAGATAAATTCATTTCATAAAATTAGTTCTGTTAAATAATAATAATAATAATAGTAAAAAAACCCTGTCATTGGCTCAGAGGAAGCCAACCAGGAATTTTCCTCCTTCACACAGTGAGAATTCTCTGAGTTTGATGAAAATAATCATTATATCACAATTCATAGAGGAAATCTCTGCTTGGAACACAAAAATGTATCCAAACACACATGCATGTGAATTCACACACATAATTAAGTACATGCACATACATCATATTTACTATTAAAGTCCACCACTTAGATGATATTTTAATCACCATTTTAGTTTTTTTAAAAATATATATTTAAAACAGGATGTATAGTCTCATTACAAAGATGGGATTCCAAGCACCTAAGTTCATTGATTGACGATGGAGTGCCTATCTCTGACAGGTGTAGACAAAGGAAGGGGTATAGAAAGGAAGAATCATGATGTGTGTGTATAGACAGTACAGTGGGGATAGATAACGCTGTGCTTCTACATAATCCTATAAGAGGAAAGATTTGCAGTAATGGTGGTTGGGCAGGATATTATGACAGCTTCTAGTACTCTGGACAACCACTAGGAAAATAACAAGGTAGAAAATATTAATTATTGAATCTTTAATGTAATTCAGGTTAAAAAAAATAAGATACACAAACAGCTACACTCTCTTTCTTTCTTTCTTTCTCTTTTTTTTTTTTTTTTTTTTGTCTTTTTGAGACAGGGTTTTACTATGCAGTTCAGGCTGGCCTTAAGCTCACTTTGTAGCTCAGGCTGGTTTCGAACTCACAACAATCCTCCTGCCTCAGCCTCCCTAGTGCTAGGATTACAGGCATGCACCACCATGCCCGACTCTCTTTCTTTACTGATAAGAGTTATATGCTATAATAATGTCTGTAAGTATAATATCATGTATGCACCTTCTATGATACCAAAACATTATGAAAACAGTTTTCAATGTATTAATTTATCAAATCCATCTTGTCAAGGTATCTTAAAACTGTCTCATTGATATTTGTACTTCAATAAAACAAAAATTAAAAAAAATCAAAGATAGGATTCATAGTTATCCTTCTGTTTTCAGCTTCCGAAGCACTGGGATTAAAGATGCACACCACTACACGTAGTCTCAATCCCTGTCTTAGAGTGCAACCGGGATGGGGCCAGAATGGCATGCCAGGGATCAAACCACAGTCCTTGTATCTGCCTAAGTGGTTGCTTTAGCCCACTGAGCTATTTGGCCAGTTTCCATTTTTAGTTGTTTTTTTTTTTTTTTTTCAATTTATAAAAATAAAAAATACACTCACTGTAGCAAACTCTTTGTGTAACACAAAATTCATACTAAGTATTTTTTTTTCCTGTGAAATGCACTTATTTACTTGTTCAATATATTATTTCCCAAACAGAATACCGGAAAATCTAGAAAAAAAATGAGCACATTTTCATCTCTTCCTTCCTTGCTAAAATATTTTTCCTCAAAGAGTTTCGCATTATATACTATATGGTTTCATGCATTTCCAATTTTAATTTGTATTTTAATTTCCAAGAAATTATTCAGAATCTATTTATTCAATACAAATTTGTAAATGTTAATAATGTGGCAATCTGTGGATACCCAATCACTTGTGTTTCTTATGCAGTTTATGCAGCATGTCATTAAAATGAAATTTAAGTAGGAGTTCAGTTGACCTCCAAACAGATTGTTGTATTTTTCTCAGGGTCATCAACATCCTCCTGCAAATATGAAGTCTCAAGATTAACTCTGGAAACCTGCTAGTTAGAACAAGTGCAATTCCCGCAGTTTCCCTTAAAATTCCTTAATAATATATTTTCTAATGGTGTGGGAATTATTTGTTTTATTGATATGGAGTTTGGAGCAATGTTATTTCACTCAGCTTCAGCTTTACTATGGACGGTTTAGATAAATAGAAGTATATGTGCTTTTTAATAACTGTTATTTAACTTTCATATATGGTATCAAATGAGATATAAAAAACAATTTATATAGTATTGAAGAAAAATAAATGTACATTTGATACTCACAAGGAAAACACAGATTCACTTCTGTAGTTAATGGAAATAGATGCAATAAAATAATAATTTAAAGATATTAGATCTAATACTACTTTAAGTCTAGAACATCAATTCAGTGACCTTTTAATGAATAAAATCTTGATATCCTAGTTTACTCACAAGTCATTTATTCATCTCCATGTTTTTATTTATTTTGTTTATTTGACATTGAAAACTAAAACTCAGTTTGTATTGTTTATGCAGAATTAATTATGTAGGTAATAGATTTATTGATCCTTAAAATGATATTCATCTAATTTGTCTTATAAAATTGTTTAAGTACATGAAAAGAGTTCCAAAAGTTATAACATTGAACAAAATTTTGAGATCTGGTCAAATGTAATTAAACAGATCTAGGAGGCTGGGAATCTGAAGATTACTTTGACAGAAGTGGAAGTAAAGGCTGCCTCTGCCTATCTGGCCTGGTTCTCAATGCTCCACCAGCACTGGCAATCAGCCACTTGCAACCATGATGTAAAAGAGGAGCAGTTAAAGGTAGATGACAAGGTCACCAGTAATGATGTCCTAGAGGGAAGCCAGTCTAGTTGTAAATTCTGCATTGGCCATGTGGAAAGAAATGAGCATGGAAAATAAAAATCTACTGCCTGAAAATCTAAAGATAATAATACAAATTATGTATGGCTTTTTATGGTCTACAAAGCACATTAACCCTTAGGAATAGCTTCAAAAATTATAATAATAACATGAAGGACAACGTTTTAACCATCTTCAGCATCATAGCATGGTGAAGGTCTTATGTTAATAAGATGGGAGTTTGCTCCAGGAAGACAAGGAGAAAAGATGGGGAAATCATATGTGAAACCTGTTAATTTGGGTTTAAAAATGATCCCCATAAAACTGCCAAAAATAATTCAATACATGTAAACTAATGGCTCTAAAAGAAGAACTGAAGAAAGAAAAATGTAAAACAGAAGACTCCACAGAAAATATGGTTGATACTGGATCCTTTTATAGTTCTGTCTGGATTACCTAGATTAAAGAAAACCTGCAAAATCTACAAATGGTTAAAACTGAGACAAGATGTACCATCTGTTTCTGAGCACATGAACAGCTCTTGTCCATCAAATGTCTCTTTGAGGTTTTGCTGTAGAATAATATTGTATATGTTCTCACTAAATATTATATGAACTGTGAGGTGCTCAGCACCTGTTCCCTCTAAAGCTTGATTTTAAAACAGGGTGTAGCCCCTGCCCCCAAACCCGCTGAGCAAGTGAGAATTTTTGTGACTCTTCTGACCCCTGATCCACTGAAGCCCTGCCTGGTGAGTATGTGGGAGAACTAAGGGTTTTCCTGCACACCTCTGGCACTAGTACAACCCTGAGCCCCCACCCTCAAGACCTCCAAGAGAGCGAGAAGTTCTGAGACTTGCTCTGTGATCCACTTCAGCCCATACTGCCCTGCAACTCTGCGAAATCCCTGCCCTCAAGCCCGCCCACCAAGGAAGAATTCTGTGAGTCTTCCAGCCCCTGATCAGCCCAGCACAGTCCGCTGAGTGTGTGGGAGAGCTTCTGGGCTACCCGTTGCTCCCTGGGCCAGGGACACAACAGAGGGGAACCACAGGCTCACAGTTGTGCCAGAAGGGCTGTAGTAAAAAGGAACTGAACACGACAGCTAGATCCAGGCCAGGCATAACTGGAAATCTCAAACTTAATAGATTGGTACCCATGTAGGGCCCAAATAATCTCTAAGGACATATATGAGGTTACGTCGCCATTCTGTTCTGTATGCGCTGCCTTAGTACATCAGCTAACCATGTCAGCTAAATTACTGCCTAATGAACTAATGCTGTGAACCTTTGCCCCACTAGGGCCTGTAATCCCTGTTCCTAAAACAAAGAGGACATAAAAACCTCAGGTAGGGTCATAAACCTCAGGCCTAGCTTGGGAAAACATTTAATCTCCGGCCTGGGGACACTCTTGTCACTTTACACAAGTAAACGCACCCGTTCTCGGAATGCAGCTAAAACCACAGAGTTAGCTAGTAGTTGCCCTTTGGCCTACCCCTCTTAGTTACCCTAAAAAGTCAAATATTCTCAAACCCCTCCTCCCTTTGTCTTCGGGCTTAAAACCCAGCCCACGGTCAGCTCGGGGCTTCTCTGTTCCTGCGCGTTCAGGGAGCCCCATGCATGCATGGAAAATAAAATCCCCTTGCTTTTGCATGAGAGGACGTCTCTTGGAGTCTTTCTTCACGCGGTGGGCTTCTCAGACCTAACACCCAAATCTCAGCACACACTAAGGTTGTAGCTCCACCAAAGTTCTACACCAAAGGTCAGGGGAGAGTGCTATACAAAATGACAAAGACAAGGAGCAAAATGCAACCTTAGGCCTCTAGCCCACCAATGATAAGTGCAGAGAACACTAGCTCAGCTGAAATGAATGAATTAACAGAGGTGGAAGAAAGAAACAACAGCAGAAAGAACTTAGAGCAGAATTAGTGCCTGATATAAAAGAAGAATTTTTTGAATACATAGCATCTGGAGTAATGAATCAAATCCAGAAATGTACGGGAGAAACCCAATGCCCACCCAGAAGAAGTGCAGAAAACATTATTTTAGCTGAAACATGAATTAACAACATTGCAAGCAAAGAAACGACAGTGTTGTAGGCAACTGAGTTAGATAGAAATATTCTAGGCAGTCAGGCAGGGCCGGGCACTCAAGGAGACAAGATGGCAGAGAAGGTGACTTTGCAACTTGGAAGAGACAGATACTCCCTATGGGCCACACCTCAAGATCAAGACAAAAAGTGGAAACATAGCTAAATACTTTGCAAGGGATGGGCATCAAGGATGGATATTCTAAATGGGTATCAATCACTTTGAAAGAGCCTAAATTAGTCACTAGCCCAACCCTCAACAAGAAGAGACCATGTTTCATTTTCATGCCTGCTTGCTATGTGATTTGCTTCCCCATTTGGTACTGGATTTAATCAATTTTACTTGAGCAATGGGGCTGGGGAGATGGCTCAGTAAAATAAGTGCTTTGCTGATAAGCACAAAGGCCTGAGTTCAATCCCCAATTCTGCCAAAAAAAAAAAAAAAATAATAATAATAATAATAATAATAATAATAATGATTTTACTTGAGCAATGGTGCTTATAATCCCATTGGTTAACCATAGTTTTGTCCCACCTCTGGTCTATCTAATTGAGTTCCCATGTCTTTACCACCTTAGACCCACCTCACCACATGGTTTTCCTCTATAAAAGTCCCTGGAACAGAAAGCTTCTGGCAGAACTACTCACTTGGGCCCCTTTCCTGTCCCTCTCTTTCTTTCTCTCAATAAATCTATTCTGCTTGTAACCTCCGTTTGTTCCTAAAATTCATTTTTCAGTTTTAGAGAATATGAACTCATACAGGTCAGGTCCAGAGATTGTTTTCCCTATGTCATTTGGAGGTTCCTTATATCGTTTGGATGTCACCCACCCGAGATCGATTTTTCTCCCTGTATCAACAGGAGAAAAGTGAAGAAGAACTCATAGCAGAATTAATATCTGAAATAAAAAAGCAATCTCTGAATTCATAACATCTGAAGAATCAAATATGGAGGAAAACCAATTTGAAAAAATCTCTGTAATAAAAGAATTAATAGCTACTGCTAAAGAAGACATTGATAAAAAATACAGAGGAGATTAGAAATATGATGGATTCCTAAATGAACAATACAGGAAAGAAGTAGATCATATGAAGCAGACTTAAAGAGATTTAGAAGCTCTTAAAATCTCAATCACAAGTCTACAATACCATTTGAGTGAAAGCAAAAACAGAGTTTCATATCTTGAAGATGCTGGTGTAGCTAGTGAAAAAGTGAGAAAGGATGTCTTAAAAGCAATAAGGATACAATAAAATATAATCTATCACCTGCAAAATGATGCCAAGATGAACAATGTGAGATTAATAGGCATAAATGAGAAAGAAGGAATCAATACAAATGATATACAAAGAATATAGGCAGAAGTAAAAGCAGAAAACTTCCAAAATATGAGGAAACAATCTAACATTCAGCTAACCAAAGCACACAGAATGCCAAACAACTTCAGCTCAACTAAAAACAGAGACATAAAATAGTCAAGATCCCAGAAACCAAACATAAGAATAATATATTGAAAGCTGCTAGAGAAAGAAGCTGATCACATTCAAAGGAAAACCCATCAGAGTGATGGCTGACTTCTCTTCACAAACCATAAAGGCAAGGAGAACATGGAACAGAGTTCTTCAAGTCATCTATGAAAACAAATTCCAGACCAGAATATTATACCCTGTAAAACTTTATTTCAAGTTTGATGGAGAAGTAAAATACTTCCATGACAAAGAATAGCTAAAGAATTTCATGATGACAAAGCCATCCCTACATAGGCTACTGAAAGATGTTCTAGAGAAAGACCACAATGAACTGAACTCCATGAATGAGATCAGAAGGAACCCACTAAACAGGGCAAGCAATTGAATACAGTACAAAAAGAGTAAACAGCAGCAGGTAAATAACATAGCAATCATAAGTCAGCACATTTCAATTATAATCATCAATGTAAGTGGACTCAACTCACCAATTAAAAGAAATAGAAAGGCACAGTGGATTAGGAAAGAAAACCCAACAATGTGCTCTATAAAAGAAACACACTTGACTCAAAATGACTTAACTCAATATGGTTAAAGTCAAAGGATGGAAAACAATACAACATGCCCAGCTCCTCGCAAAGAAGCAGGAGTAGAAATTCTGTTCTCAGACAGATTCAACTTCAAACCTAGAAGTATCAAACAAAATAAAGAAGGCCATTATATATTGGTTAGAGGAAAAATTCAAGAGGAAGAGGTAATGGTCATAAATATCTATGCACCAAACATAGGAGCATCCAAATATGTAAGACATATATTAATGGACATGAAAATTCTAATATCCAAGACCACAATCTTAACAGTAGACCTTAACAACCCTCATCTCAAAAAGATAGATCAACCAGACAAAAAATCAGCAATGTAGCAAAACTGAAACAGAGCTTGGAACAAATATGGACCTGGTGGATATATAAAGAGTATTCCAACCAAACGCATCTGAATACACATTTATTTCAGCTGCACATGGGTCATTTTCTAAGATAGACCACATACTAGTCCACAGGTCATGCTTAAGTATATGCAAAGGAAAAACAATAATCCCGTGCATATTATCTGACCACAGTACAATGAAAATGGAAATAAAGGGCAAAAGAAACCAGAAAAATCCACTAAATTCATGGAACTTAAACAACACCTTACTCCTCAATCAATGGGTCAGAGATGAAATTAAACAAGAAATTCAACAATATCCACAATTCAATGAAAATTCAACTACATCTTATCAGAATTCATAGGATTCGAAGGAAGCAGTTGTTAGAGGGAAAATCACAGCTATGAACTCACAGCTTAGGAAAACAGAACAGGAACAAATAAACACCCTAATGTTGCACCTCTGACTTCTAGAAAAGGCACAGCAAATCAAACCAAGAGCCAAAGATAGGAAGAAATCATAAAAATTAGAGCAGAAATCAATTCAATTCACATGAAGAAAACTGTTCAAAGAATCCACAAATCAAAAAGCTGGATCTTTGAAAGACTAAATAAAGTTGATAAGCCTCTAGACAACCTCATCAAAAAGAGGAAAGAAAAAATTCAAATGCAAGCAATAAGAAATTAAAGGGGTGAAATCACCACAGACCTAGTGGAAATCCAAATGATTGTCAATAGCTATTTTGCGAATCTTTATGCTCACAGAATAGAAGACACAGATGAAATGGACAGACTCCTAGAAAGGTAAAAATTATCAAAACTGAATCAAGATACAACAACTCTCAATAAGTCAATAACAGCCAATGAAATATGAAACGTAATAAAGAGCCTGCTGAGAAAGAAAAGTCCAGGTCCTGATGGATTCACAGCTGAATTCTTCAAGAAATTTATAGAAGACATAATCCTCAGTGAAATTGAGAAGGAAGCAGTCCTCCCAAAATCATTTCTGAAGGCAAATATTATACTGATTGCAAAACCAGGGAAAGATGAAACTAAGAAAGAGAACTACAGGCCAATCTCCCTCATGAACATAGATGCAAAAATCCTCAATAAAATCCTAGCAAATAGAATACAGAAAATCATCACGAAGATCGTAAACCATGACCGGCTTGGAGTCATCCCAGGGATGAAAGGATGGTTCAATATTCAAAAATCTATAAATGTAATAGCACACTGAAGTAGAAAAAAAACACATGATCATCTCAATGCAGAAAAAACTTTTGACAAAGTCCAACAGTCATTCATGTTCAAAGTCCTACAAAAAATTGGAATAGAAGCCCTCTACCTCAGTTTGATAAAAGCCATCAAGTACAACCCAATGGCTAATATAATTCTAAACCCTGTAAAAATGAAAGCTTTTATTCTTCGATCTAATACAAGACAAGGATGTCCTCTATCACCATACTGTAGAATATGATTTTGGAATCATTAGCTACATCCTTTAGACAAGAGGGAGAAATAAAAGCAATAAGAATAGTTAAGAAGAAGTTAAATTATCACTATTTGCAGAAGAAATGACACTTTATTTGGAAGACCCAAAAAACTACCAAGAAGCTACTAGAATTGATGCACATATTCAGTTCCATAGCAGGATATAAAGTCAATACTCAAAACTCAACAGCATTCTTCTACAAAGATTACAAAAACACTGAAAGGGAAACTGTAGCAACAATACTTTTTAAAATAGTACTGTGGAAAATCAAATACCTTGAAATTCAATTGAGCAAGGAAGTCAAAGATCTTTTCAAGGAAAATTACAGTACCCAAAGAATAGAGATCGTAGAGGATTTCAGAATATGGAAAGACATTCTCTGCTCCTGGATAGGAAGAACCAAGATCATGAAGATGGCCATACTCCCAAAATTGCTACATTGATTTAATGCAATCCCTACCAAACTGCCACCAACATACCTCCCAGACCTAGAGAAATCATTCCTAAAATTTATTTTGAACCAGAAAAGACATAGAATAACAAAGGCAATCTTAACCAATAAAGACAAGGCAGGAGCCATCATAATTCCTGACTTTTAATTATACTACAAAGCCACTGTAATAAAATCAACATGGTATTGGCAACAAAACCAAAGTGTGGATCAATGCAGAGGCCTCTACGAACATACTCAGCCACCGGATCTTCGAAAAACAGGCCAAACAAGCTTACTGGAAAAATGATAGCCTCTTTAACAAGTGGTGCTAGAAAATCTGGCTTTCTATATACCAAAAACTGAAACTTGCCCCAGATCTATCACCATGCATTAAGCTAAAGTCTAAATGGATTAAAGATCTAAACATTAAAACAGAAACACTCAAACTCTTGGAAGAGAAAGTCGGAGGGACTCTTGAAGACATAGGGATAGGTATAGAGTTCACAAAAAAATATGTATTTGCATGAGAAACACTTAAAAGAATGAACAACTGGGATCAATTATTCTTGAGAAGTTTTTTGCAAATCAAAAGAAATTTTCAATAAAGTGAAAAAGGATCCCTGGTTCCACAAAAAAAAAAAAAAAAAAAAAAAAAAAAAAAAAAAAAAAAAAAAAAAAAAAAAAAAAAA
>PVKA01016689.1:0-47398 GCA_004027165.1 Ctenomys sociabilis | reverse complement strand
CTTTGATATAATTCAGCTATAAAAAAACCTGTAAATATAATTTCATGTATGCACCTTGTACAGTACCAAAACGTTATGAAAACAGTTTGCAATGTATTAATTCATCGACTCTGTATGGTTAAGGTGTCTTGAAACTGTCTGATTGACATTTGTATTTTAATAAAATAAAAATAAATGGAAAAAAAAAAAAAAAAAAAGAAATCCAGAGGCTCAGGCCCCACTCCAGAGTTACAGAACCTGAATTTCACCTGTACTTTAACAAAATCTCCATTAAATTATGAGAAGCACTGCTTTAAGAAATATCTGAAATCTGAAAGATTTTAAACACTGCACAAAGCATAAAGACATTGGGCTTGTGTAAGGTCGCCTGTGGCCGGAGCGGCAGTTCACTTAACTGTGTTAATAGCAACTTGTACTACACCTGTACTTGTAGTTCACTTGCAGTTACATCATTTTGTTTATTTTGGTCTTTCATTCTTTCTTGCTTAATATTGCTACATACTTATTTTTATCTCTTTGCTCAGAAAAGTCCCTTTGTACATCTCTATACTTTCTATTTTATTAATCTCTGCTTTGGGGCTTATTGTGCTGTTTTTCTAATTCTTCAATTGGCATATAGATGTATAAAGTTTGAGTTTTTTCTTTGATTTTTTTATATGTAAATCTCTAAGGCTATAAATTGTTCTCTAAGTTCCACTTTAGCTGCACCCACAACTGTTACTGCTTAATTCTTGGTTCTTGATGAGTTCCTATCTTAGTTACTCCCTCGTCATAGAGACACAATCCCACACTTCCACAATTTAAAGGAGAGCCTTACTTTGGTTTATAGTTCGTTCCAAAGCCGGCTGGCTTTGAGGCAGAAATGGCATGGTAGAAGGGAATGAAGGAGAAGAAAGAGAGAAAGGAGGGGTTGGGGTGGGGCAGAGGAGGGGCAAATAGCCTTGCAATTCACACCCCAGTGAGCCTCCTTCCTGCCAGGCCCACCCGCTAATAGCACTTTTAGTTGTACATCTACTGATGAGTAGAGCACCCCTATGACCCAAGCACCTCCAAACACAGGAGGCTTTGGAGGATACTTTAGGTCTAAACTGTAACAGTTCCAAGCATTATCTAATTTCTATTATGAAACTTTTAGAAAATTCATAGATGAAAGGTTTTTTTAATATAAATTTCCAGTTGTATGAGTTCTTTTAGCTAACACTTTTATTTCTAATGCAAGTGAATTATAATTAAAGATTATAGTTGATAAGATAGTAATCCTTTGAAATATTTACCAAAATAGACATTTAAAATTTTTTCCACATAGATAGTGGAAAATTTGATAATGTTTTCTGTAGAGCTGTTAATTTTTATTATAAGTATATTTGATATTCTGTTACTAGTTACAGTCAAATTTAGAACTATTCCACATGGCTAGAAAAGTGGGCATTTTATCATTCATTAAATCAGGATCTTTAGTTGTAAAATTTTTTTTACCTTTAAGTTTACTTATTCTGACATTAATATTACTATTTGAGTTTTTTAAAATTATGGTTTCTTTAACATTATTTTCATTCTTTGACTTTTAGTCTTCTTGTACTCATACATCTCCTTTTAATTGCCATATACAGGAACATTCCTGTAATTCCAGCATTCAGGAGCCTGAATCTGGAAGATAATGAGTTCAAAGGTAGCTTGGACTTCATACCAAGACCTTATCTAAAAGAAATAATAATGATGATGATGATGATAATAATAATAATCCAGTCTCACAATCTTTGTCTTTTTATTGGAAAGTATAGTTCTCTTATATTTGTAGTAATAACCAATATATTTGGAATTTTATCTTGCAACTTGTGTGCTTTTCATTTGTTCTACTTGGTTATTTTCATATATTCTTTCTCTCTTGGAAATATTTTCTTTTATTTTATTAGTATATGTTTGCAGTACATGTTTACATTCATCTTAGGGCATAGGTCCACACACTTCACATAACCTGGTTCTTTTTATTTCCTTCCCCTCCCTTCCTCCATTTCTAGATCCCTTTCCCCATTTTCATGATGATTTTTTAGTTCATATTTGTGGCATATATTCAGGGTCAAGGGATATACATCAGTGGCATAAGCACCTGCTTGGCAACTGCAAGGTCCTGAGTTCAATCTCTGATATTACCAAAAAAACAAAAAACAAAAGAAAAATTATATTTATTGTGGGAAGTTCACACATGTACACAATGTTTCTAAAATCTTTTTAATCTTTAAAATCTACTCTATGCCCCCACCCTTAATCTCTTGACCCCCTTCCCATTCTCAAATGATCTCTGCCTCTATTTCCTTTAATCTATTATTTTCCTTTTTATTTATACTTTGGATTGCTCATATGAGAGAAACCATTTAAGTTTATATGTCTCATTTATTTATTTCACTTAATATTTTGTTTTCAAGGCGTATCCATTTTCCTACAAATGTCCCAAATTTACCCTTGTTTATAACCAAGTAATATTATATTATACATAAGTGCCACATTTTCTTTATCCATTCACATATGCTGCTTCTAAGATTTAGTACAGCTGCACCTCAATTCACAAACTTAATATTTTTCATGTTTCTGTCACATATCAGATAAGAACCAAATCAAATTTCCCCCTAAGGCCAACATTGAACCTAAGTATTGAATTTAATTCAGTGTTTGTACAATTCCATTTGTGACCAGAATTATGGAAAGAACTATTTTTTTATGAGCAGAATATATTCATGGAGGGAAAGAAAGCTCCTGTCCAAGAGAGGGACAGGAGGGGGACCCGAGTGAGTTCTTTCCCCATGGAAAGAACTGTTAAGTTCATGAACTGAGGTTCCAATGTATGATTTGGTTCTTTGGGGAAGATATTTAGAAGGAGAATACTAGGTCAAATGGAATTTTTATATTTTATTAAATTTCATTTCATTTCATTTTGAAAAGTAAAAGAACAAAGCAAGAACAAAAATCAGAAACAATGACAGAAACAGGGTATCTAACAGCAATAAATATGGTATAGATTTTCAATCTTGCATAACTATATCTGTTAATCAGCAACAAATTTGATTATAAAAATAGATAATGTATCAACCATTATTAGTCATCCATTCTTGTTCTGAAACTTCTACTTTTAATTTTTTTGAGAAACTTCCACACTGATTTACATAATGGTTGAACTAGCTTACATTCTCACTAACAATGTGAAAGGATTCCTTTTTCACCATGGCCACACCAGCATTTGTCATTATATATTTTTGATGATTACCTTTCTTTCTGGCATAAAATGAAATCTTAGTGCTGTCTTAATATTATTGACCAATTGGACTTCTTATAATCACTTATTCTACTGCACTTTCTTCCCAACCCCAACTTGCCCATTTTTTGATTGAGTCTTTTATTTGGGGAGAATCTAATTTTTTTTTTTTTTGTATTCTATTCTTGATTTTAGTCCTCTGTATGAAGAATAACTGGAAAATTTTTTCCTGTTATGTAGGTTGTCTCTTCACTTCAGTGATTGTTTTCTTTGCTATGCCAAAGATTTTTAATTTGTTACAGTCCCATTTGTTGATTCTTGGTGTTAATTTTTATGCAACTGGAGTTCTATTCAGAAAGTCTGCCTATACTCATGACTTCAACAGTTTCACTTATCTCCAAGCAGATTAAGTGTATTTGTTTTAGTATTTACATCTTTGATCTATGTTGATTTTAACTTACAACAAGTTGGTAGACGTGAGTCCAACTTCAATCTTCTGCATATGGACATAGAATTTTCCCAGCATTATTTTCTAGAGATGATCTTTCTTCCACTATGTTTTTGGCCCTGTAGCTAAATGTATCTGTGGTTGGTTGTTTCCATATCCTTCATCCTATTCCATTGATCCACACATATCTGGTTTTTTTGTGACAATATTATGTCATTTGTATCATTATAGCTTTGTAATATGACTCGAAGTCAGGTATTATGATGCTTCCTGATTTGCTCTGGTCTGGGATTGTTTTTGCTATTCTAGGTCTCTTCTGGTTCCAGATGAATTGTAGGATTGTTTCTTCTCTTTCAGTGAGGAATACTATGTGTATTTTGACTGGGATTATATTAAATCTATATATCCATTTTGGAAGTACAACCATTTTGACAACATTGATTTTTCCTATCTAGGAACAGGGGATATCTTTTCATTTTCTGATGTCCTCTTAAAACTCCTTTTCCATAGTATTGAAGTTTTTGTTGTACAACTCTTCCACATCCTTGATTATATTATTTGCTAACTATTTAATTATTTTATCTGCTATCATGAAAGGTGTTTCTCTGGGAGTATTTTGATGAAATGTTTTGGATCTTCTATATAGAGGGTCGTATTATCTGAAAATTGTAATAATTTAACTTCCTGTGTATATGGTTTCTTACTTTCTCTTACCTCAAATTCTGTTGTTGAACAGAAGTAATGGTGGTGGGTATCCTGGTCTTGCTTCTGATTTTAGAAAGTTTAGCCTCTCTCCATTAGTTTTATGTTGGTCATTGGTTTGTTGTTTGTTTCTCCCTTTATCAGGTTCAGGTAAGGTCCTCTTGTACCTATTTTTTTTTCACAGGTATTATCATGACTGGGTGGTGGATTTTATAGAAAGCATTTTCTGCATGTATTATGTTCATGTTTTCGTCCTTGCTTCTGTTTATGCAGTGTATTATATGTATTGATTTGTGTGTATTGAAGCATCCTTGCAACCATGGGATGAAACCTACTTGATCATATTGTATGACCCTTTTGATGATTTGTTGCAATCTGTTTGCTAATATCTGAGGATTTTTAATTCTATATTTATTAACATTGAAAGCTGTTACTGAAAGGTGTTATTTTATTCCTAACATTGATTTTTTTCTATTATGACTCTCGTTTTTCTTGTTTGAATGTTTGTTTATGTATCTGTCTTGCTTAATATAATCATTCCATCTGAATTTCTGGCTCTGTTGTTTCCATCCAGGATATATTTGAGTACTTTTTAAAATGCAGATTTGGTGTTCATGAATATTTTACATTTTCTTCATGGAATGACCTAATTTCCCAATCCATCTGGAAAATTTTGCAGGATATGTTAATCATAAGTTGGAAGTTGTTTGATTTTAGAGCTTGAAATGTTTCACTCCAGGCTCTCTTGGCCTTGAAGTTTATAGTGAGAAGATACTGTGATCTTAATGGGTTCACCTTTATATGTGATTTCTTTGCTTTGCTCTGACAGTTTTTTTTCTCTTTCTGAACTAGGGATTGAACTCAGGCCCTTGTGCTTGCAAGGGAAGCACTTATTCCAGTGAGCCATCTCCCCAGGCTCTCTGACAGCTTTTAAGAGTCTGGTTTTGTTTTTTTTGTTGTTGTTGTTATAGTTGTTTTCTGTATTTTTCACCAAAATGTGCTTTGAGGAGCTTCTTTCTTTTCATTGTGGTTTGCTGATGTTCAGTAAGCTTCATTTGAAGCTTATGTTGAAATCTTTTTTCTTTTTCTTTTTTTTTTTTTTGGCAGAACTAGGGATTGAACTCAGGCCCTTGCACTTGCCAGGGAAGCACTTATTCTATTGAGCTATCTCCCTGGCCCTGAAATCCTTTTACTTATTTGAAAATTTTTCTATTATAATTTCTGTAAACAATTTTTTATTCTGTCGGTTCTGTTTTCTATTGTTTCCCTGCTCTAGTTGACCTTAGGTTGGTCTTCTCAGCATCATCCAGTAGCCTTTGGATGAATTTTTATTGTTTTCCTGTAATTTTTAAGGCTTTGCTGAATAATATGCTGTAATTTACCATTCTTTCCTTCATTTCAGAAAGCCAGTCTTTTTATTGGTCATTTCTGTAATTTATGAATTATATACTTTTTTATTTCTTGTATTTATGTCTGATGATACCTTTTGGGGGACCTATATATTTAATAAATTTGTCATTCTTGTTTCAGTCAAGCCCAATAATTTTTATTTGTTTCTCCCATATCCACATTTATCATTTCTGTATGACAGTCCCAGGAACTTTTAATTCATATCCTCTGACTCATGAAGTTTTATTTCCTCTTCTTTAGCTTATTTATAAAACCCTACTGCCTGGCATTTGGCTTGCTCTTCTGGAGTGCCTGCTGGATGGATCCACCTTGGGAGCCCCCCACCTTTTTGTTGTAACATTGAGAGAGCTCAGGGGCTTTGTGCTGCCTTATTTTCCCATGTTCCACTGTGTGTGTGTGTGTGTGTGTGTGTGTGTGTGTGTGTGTGTGTGTCTGTGTGTGTGTGTCTGTGTCTGTGTCTGTGTTTTGCTTTTGGGGATTTTTTTGTTGTTGTTGCTGGTGCTGAGATATGAGGTCATGAGGGATGAGGAGAGATTGTAGTTGATATTAAGATATTTTTGGTTAGAGTCTGCCTTTCCAGTGATATGTTTGCAGCTATATTTGCCCAGAGATAGTATTCACCCCTTCAGCTATTTAATTTAAATGGTTTGGTCCCTGTCACTATGTTGGGAGGGGAGAATTACTACTGGCTATAATAGCTCCAACAAATCTGATCATACGTCTCTTACATGTATTTAATCTGGCATTTGCAGTCACCTTTTATAAATACCCTTAAAGTCTATTCTATATTACTATTAGCTATTAGTGATGTGGAGGGAGAAGGGAAAGGCAGGGATAGAGGGATGGTTCAAAGAGGAGTAGGAGAGGTAGACAGGAAAAATAAAAATGAGAAAAATTAGACAGGTTGGTTAGATTCTGTTAGAGGTCTTTTATAGTTTGAGTGAAGGGTTAATGTTGAGGACCTTAAGGATATATTAGTGGAGAAGTGGCCGGGATGTAGGAAGAGGGACGTATAACTTAGGAAACAGGATGGCTGTGAAACTCTCAGAACTACTGATATATCTGTGCAATTGTGAGGTGGAGAGAAGGCAAGAGAAGACAGGGGCTACATAAGAGAAGGAAGATCAAAGGGAATGGACTACTGAGGGCAGAAGATTGATACAAGAGAAGTCAGAAATGACTGACACATAAAAAAGTATAAAGGAAAATCTGAAAGAATTTATAAGAGTGAAACAATTTAAAAATAAGAAAGTAGTATTGCTACAGAGAAGAGAGAAAGAAAATAAACAACTAAAAGCAAAGAAAAGAGAGAGAGGAAGGAAGGAAGGAAGGAAGGAAGGAAGGAAGGAAGGAAGGAATAAATCCAGTGAGGACACAAATCAAACCCCAGGAGAAATTATATGCACACTCCCATAATCACTGTGCCATAAAACCTGAGTGTCCACATAATTTCCTTCTTGTCTTCATTGCAGTCTGTTTGCAGGCAGCCACATGACTTGCTGGATGAAGACGCTCTGTGGCTATCAGTGGAGACCATTCACTTGTAAATATTTTTTCTCCACAGAATTGGGGAGAGTCAAGATTCCTTTGTCTGTGGCGAGCACTGCAGAGTTGCATCAGTCCCCATTGTATGGAGGGATAGGGGCTGATATATGAACGACCTCTCCCAGAAGTCTGGCGTCTGCCATACTCATTCATTTCCTCAGGCTAGTTGTTTTTTTTATTTTATTTTATTGAAGTACAAACATCAATGAGACCCCTTAACAGGACGGATTCAATAAACTAATGCATTGCAAACTGTTTTCATAATGTTTTGGTATCGTACAAGGTGCATACATGATATTATACTTACAGACATTATTATAGCAGATGTCTCTTATCAGTAAATTAAGAGAGTGTAGCTGTTTACATATTTTATTTTTTATACCTGAATTATATCAAAGATTCAATAATTAATACTTTCTACCTTGTTATTTTCCTAGTGGTTGTCCACAGCACTAGAAGCCAACATAATATCCTGTCCAACCACCATTAGTGCAAATCTTGCCTCTCATAGAATTATGTAGAAGCACAATGTATCTATTCCAACTGTACTGTCCATACACACACATCATGATTCTTCCTTTCTATACCCCTTCCTTCATCTACACATGTCAAAGATGGGCACTCCACTGTCATTCAACCAATTTAGGTTCCTGAACCCGATGGATGACACATTCAACATAGTCCAGCATTCCACAACAATAGTGAGTTATCTCAAGAAGTTGTCGACCATAGCCATTTACAGCTCAACTTATTATTATGGCCCTGTATTGTATACCTCATTTTTATACTTTTCTGCTGGATGGTTAAAACCTAGATAGAGCAAGACCTATACATCAAAACATGTAATTTTTGTTTCTGATGAGGTCAGTGAAGTCCCCTCAGGGTTTATCTTGTAATCCTGTACCTTATTCTGTAGATCCTTTGTCTGTGTCATCCATGTGGATGAGTCACGGCCAATGCTTGACCAGTTTGCTCTCTGTGAGAGCCTGAGAGAAAGTTTTCTCTCCATGTGACTCTCCCCAGGCACACTATAGAACTTCAATCTCTTTCCTCTGTGGCTCCATAATCTTCTTGTTCAGAAAATTTGGGGCTCAACTGAGATTCATGATGTTGCAGTACAGGTTCTCCTATGTCCTGAGTCTTCTCTGACCTTGAAAGGCTAAGGCCAAAATGTTGGCTGGCCTTGTGGCTCTTCTATTTCTCCAGTTTTTATCTGTGAGCTTAGGTTGTTAACCATCCAGAATAAAAGCTGATTAGTACCCTGGAGCATATGCCATTCACTTTGGCTTATCTGATTCAGTTTTTTTTAGTTGTTGTTGTACATTCCTATTTGTATATCTTCCTTTTGCTTTTTATACTAGGGAGACTATACAATATTTACACATGTGTGTCTGGTTTATTTCACTTATGAGTATATGTTCAAGTGGCATCCACTTCAATATAAATGCTTTAAGCTTATCATTCTTAATAGCTGAGTAATACTCCATTCTATAGAAATACCACAACTTTTTCAACCATTCCTCATGTGATGGACATCTTGGTTGTTTCCAAGATTTTGCTATCACAACGTGTGCTGCTATAAACATAGATACACATATATCACTATGATATAATGTTTTCAGTTCCTCTGAGAAAATTCCCAGTAGGGGGATAGCCAGCTTGAATGGGATTTCCAGACCTACTCTTTTGAGGAGTCTCCACACTGAGCTCCACAATGGTTGTACCAGTCTCCATTCCCACCAGACTAGTTATGATGCTCACGATGGCTGCCCTCTGGAGGAGGAAGGCGAGAGGCAGTGCACATCAGCATGAAGACGTCGTCGCCTTTTCAACTCTTCAGCTATTTGGCCTGATTTACACGTATCTCCTTTTGGATTAATTTTCTATCTGAAGGTGTCTGTCCTTGCCCCATCTCATAGTAAATGTGTTTTTATAAATCTTTGAGTATCTCTGACATTACTTCTCCTTTAGTTAGTTGTGTGGATAAATCTAAAATGTTTTCTTCTTTTGTCATTATTCACCCATAGTTATTTGGAAAATATACTTGTTTACTGGTTGCTTTAGCCATTACATGCATGTTCCACAAAATTTTTAAGTGATCAATAAATTTGTGTCCTTGTTGAGAATCTTTGAAAGCTTTAACCCACCTTTTATTTTTAACTGCAATCTTTCTCTTCTCAACTTCCATGTTTTGATACTATCTTAATTACTTTCCTTGTTTCTGGGTCAAAATACCCAAAACCTACAATTTAAGAAAAGATAGATTTTTTTGGCTCATAGTTTATAGATCTTTCAGTGCATAGTCTGTCGGCTCCAAGGCAGGACATATGGCAGAAAGCCATGGTGAAAGAAAAGCACGTTCGTGGTACAGCTGATTCGTAGGAATCACAGAAAGGGTGAACTAGGAAGTGGGGGGTGAGGGGTAAGGTAAGCCATGACCCTAGCTATCTTCCTCTTCCAACCAGTCTATACCTCCCAACACCACATTTAGCTCTAACCTCATCACTACAGTAATCTACTGATGAGTATCACTCCCATGATCCAAGTACATATGACTGCATGAGGGTCTAGGAGTATAACTGTGACAAATACTCATTATTTAGTACTAACTTTTCCTACAAATTGGTTGTTATCAATCAAGTGAAATTCTTTTCCATTGACCTGAAATTTGATTCAGTCAGATATTTGTTAATTTTTTATGGTAAACTCTGTTTTGATTATACTAAAATTTCCTTATTTTATTTATTTATTTATTTTGTCCTTTTGAGACAGGGTCTCACTGTGCAGTTCAGGCTGCCCTTAAGCTCATTTTGTAGCTCAGGCTGGTCTTGAAACCACAACAATCCTCCTGCCTCAGCCTTCTGAGTGCTGGGATTACAGGCATGTGCCACCATGCCCGGCATAAAATTTCCTTATTTTAGACTCATTTTTATAAAACACTTTGGCAAGGATGGTTTTCTAGGATGACAGTTATGACATACAGTGAAGATGTATTCCACTGTCTTCTGGCTTCCATTACTTCTAATGAAAAGTCAGTAGTCACTCTAACAGTGCCTTCATTTTTCATTTTAGGTGAACTTTCTTTTGTTACAGACCACTTCTAAGATCTTCTTCTTTCTTAATTACCACATAACTCTAGGATTTATATATTTCATGAATTGAGAAAATTTATAGTAATTGATTTTTGAACATCATTTTTCATTTTTTTTATCCTTTACTTCTGAATTCTGATTAGACACATGGCCAAATTCTCCCATGATGCATCTGGTCTCTTAATCTTTGTTACATTTGTATTTCTCCAGCCTATATTCTACTTTTTTCAGACCCCTCTTCCAGTTCACATGTAGTTACTTCAGTTACTTGCTCATTAAATTTTAAAATACTTATTTTAATAATTTCATTGTTTTTATTCATTTTCAAATCTTTTTCATTTTTCATTAAAAAAACACATTAAAGCCAGGGATGGTGGTATACACCTATAATCCCAGAAATTGGGAGGCTGAGGTGGAAGGATCACCATGAGTTTGAAGCCAGTCTGGGTTACATAGGGAGTTCAAGGCACCCTAAACCACAGAGAAAGACCATGTCTCAAAAAAAAAAAAAAAAAGATAAAAAATACATTAATTATAGACAGTACTTTTTTCTGTGAACTTTTGAAGTTCTATGTCTGGTATCTGTTTCTTACACCTCCTTTCATTCACTGTTTCATAATTCCCTATGTGTCATATATTTTTATTTTATTTTTATATTCTTTGCAACTTTACCCATGAGAATTATTGTAGAGCTAAGTAGAATTATATTTTTTTCAAAGGCACATTAATTTCTGCAAAGCAGTTGGGATTTTAATACAGATTCTGCTTAAAGTTCTCTAGAAACACTAACTGGGAGTAAAGATGAAATCCTTTGTAAGGGTTGGATGTGGTCACTGATTCTCCAGGGATTTTTTTTTTTCTCACTTCTGCAGCAATGTTGAAAAAAGCAAGTTCTTTTCCTGTGCAGTTGGGCTTATTTCCCAGTCACATATAGTGCAGGTCTCATCTCTGTGTGGGATCCATTATATCCCCACATTGGGGATCTGAACTTTCATTCCAGCATTATGCCCCACTAACACACACACACACACACACACACACACACACACACACACACACACACACACACAAAACCATGAGTTACAATGAAATCTCAAGAATTTGGTAGGGAATGTGGGTGTGAACTGGCTTTGGAACTTACAAATCTTTCAGGGTGCCTGCTTTCATTTCACTTTAGGACTTCATAAATTTTTCACTTACAGACATTATTTTTAATATAGATTCAATTTTATTTTAAAAATCATTTTATTTGTTCCACTCGGGGCTGCTCTTAAATGTACCTAAGGGCCATATTATCGCAGAGCAAATTATCAGGTGATGTTACACACAAGATTTAAGGGTTATGCTGTGAAGATCTTCCATGTACATCTTATTGACATAGTTTAAAATACTGTTCTGTTAATCCAGAATCATAGAGGATCAATTGTATAGTAAGTGGGTAAAAATTATATTACTTGTGCTAATGAAGGAGGTCAATTGCGCAAGTACTCTCAACTTATTTATAATGTAAAATTTGATTATTTAGGAAAATTAAATAACTCTAAAACCAATTAGGAAGATAAAATAAAACAGAAGATTCAATTATTATATGGGGAATGGACCTGTTCTAAATTTTTTAAAAATTTTATTTATTGGAATATCATTAAGCTTCTCTTCTGGAGGGTTAACAACTTAAATTTTCAGACTAAAAAATTACAGAAAAAGAAGGGCTTCAAGGACAGCCAACATTTTGGCCCTAACCCTTCAAGGTAAGTGAGGACTCAGGACATAGGAGAACCTGTACTGTAACATCCTGTAACTCAGTGGTGTCCCAGATTTTCTAATTAAGGAGATTCTGGGGCCACAGAGGAAAGTCATAGACAATGTATAATGCACCTAAGAAGAGTTACCTAGAGAGAAAACATTCTCTCAGGCTTTCACAGAGAGGAAACTGGTCAAGCAATGGCCAGGACTCATTCACATAGCTGACACTGACAAAGGATCTACAAACTTCAGTACAGGGTTTCAGAGTAAATCCTGAAGGGATTTGACTGAGCTTGTCATATACAAAAGTTACACTCTTAGTTATATGGGTCTTGCTTTATCTTGTTCTTAACCATCCAGCAGAAAAGTATAAAAATGAGGTATAAAAAGTAAAGCCATATTAATATGCTAAACTGTAAAAGGCTCAAGTCAACAATTTCTGACATTGCCAGTCCTATGGATAACCCACTACTACTGTGGACTACTGGACTGTATTGGTTTATTTTGCTGAATCCGTGTACCTAAAATATTTAAATGGAAATGGAATACCCATCTCTGCAAAACTATACAAAACAGGGGTATATAAATGAAGGTCCATTTTGTATCTGTATTTATAAAATAGTTAGGATACAGCCACTTTCTCTTAATTCAAAAAGAAGAAAGATTTGTACTAATAGTATTTGGGCAGGATATCATGTCTACATCTTGTACTATGAATAACCACTATGAATATGCAATGTATTAATTATTGAAACTGTCCTACTAATCAGTTTTGAAACTGTCTCATTGCTAATTGTTTCTCAAAAAAATTAATAATTTTTTTTATTGGATATGGGGTCTTGCTATGCAGTGCAGACTCATAGCAATCCTCCAGTCTCAGCCTCCTCAGTGCTAGGATTACAGGACCGCATCATCACACCCAGTTTCAAGGCCAGCACAGTGTGTACAGTGTTCCTGGGCTGGCACGACATGTGATATGGGGATCGAACTCAGGTCCCTATGCTTGCCAGAGAGAGGCTTAGACCACTGAGCTATCTTCCCAGCCATGTTCTGAATTTTTTATATTGCAGGGCATATGTTAACAGATAGGCTTATTTATTATAATTAAAGCTTAAAATAAATAATCTATTGAAGTGGAAAATACTGAATGTAGATATGCTTATATTATTATGATTAAAAATTGTATCCTTTACAAATTATATCACTATTACAATTTCAATTTAAAGTATTTAACTGGTATTTAACAATACTAATTTGAAAAGTACAAGATGGTACTTGTACTTTTGGTACAAAAGTAAATATATCCTATTCACTGATGATAAGTGTATACTATTTACCAATCGAGCAATTTTTTTGTTCAAAAATAAATATTACTTGCATTTGTTTCTTAATTCATCTTGTATTAACATAGGCTTGATAATTAAAATCTCCTAAACAATTAACTCTTTTATAAATGCAATTACAGTTTCTTAAACATTTTAATCATCTTTATACATTTAATACATATTTAATTTGTTCAAATAGTTCCAATGCCTGACTGTACAGATTCATGAAACAAAATTTTTTAAACTCTTAAGAAGCTAGCAAATTTAATTGGCCAAACTTATAACTATAGCAGGCCAGTTTTTCTTAAACTCTCAAATACCATTTACAAATTTAATCAAATCATCTTATACTTTTCAAATTAGTGTTCTTAGTTTAATACCAACTAAATGCTTTAAAGAATATATATATATATATATATATATATATATATATATATATATATATATATATATTTTAGAGGAGGGCCTACAGGGTGTTCAGGGTCTCACTACTAGATCAGATTTGTAGTGATTCTCCTGTTTACAGCCTCCCAAGAGCCGGGATCACAGGCATGTGCCACCAGCCTCAATTGCCATATCAGTGTGCCCCCGGGGGCAGGGCCAGCATGGCAGGCCCGGGGATAGAACCTAGACCCCTAAGCCTATTTGCAGGCACTTTAATCCGCCGAGCTATTTGGCCAGCCCTAAATACTTTAAATTGAAATCATAATGTTAACACATCAATCAAAAGATTTCCACCCTTTACTTATTAGGTAGATTATCCTGGCTATAAAACCTCCTAGTAAACTTAGCACAAGGTATGGTACCACAGATTTGCTTTGCTTCACCATCTCTGCTTGTTTTTATATAATTTTAGGATTAGAAAGCCATTTGGTAGAGAACAGACCTTTGGGAAGTCCTGATATTATTGGAATAAAGTTTCAGCTCATAATACAGTCACCTCTTGGTCAAGGATTTGAGTGGGAATGGATTTGGGCAATGAATGAATACATTTGATAGACTCTTCCTAAGCATGTATGAATATACTTCCTAAGCCAGTTCTCATGGCTGGAAACCCAAACTCCTTTGTCACACTGGAATTTCAACCTAACATACGGTACATTCTCTGAGCACACATAAGGCTTCAGTTTTAACCCAAACCATTTTGACTCTTTATTACCTGATCTGAGTAAATTCACCCTTAACATTTCTCCATTTGGGGGCCGGTGAGATAGCTCAGCAGACAAAAGCCCTTAGGCAAGCTTAGGTAAGCACAGGCACTACATACCCCACCAGCCACGCCCCCAGGGCAGGCTGAGCTGGCTCTAATCCTAGTTCTGGACAGGCTGAAAGCAGGACGATCACCATGAATCCGAGCTGTGCAGTGAGACCCTGTAACAACCAAATACATTAAAAACAAAAACAAAGCAAAAAACAAGTTTGCCATCCAGTTTCTTCATCATTTGGACTCTAATAACCTCCCAGCTGTCTGCATACTGTGCGCTAGTTTTTGTTTATCTGTCATCTGGTTCTCTTCTAAGGCTCTATCATTATTTCATTCAGGGGTGCTTTACCTAAGCAATGCACGTCAAGGGAGATCTACAAAAGGAATGATGTAGGGCTGGCCGGATAGCTCAGCAGACTAAAGCACCTGCTTAGGCAGAACGCAGCAGCCAGGGTCCAAACCCGGGGTGCTGTGCCAGCCCCACCCCAGGGCAGGCTGAGACAGGGACTGAGACTGGGTGTGGTGGCACATGCCTGTAATTCCGGTGCTTGGGAGGCTGTAAACAAGAGAATCACTGTAAGTCTGAACTGTGTGGTGAGACCCTGGAGACCTTGTACTAACTACATAAAAATAAATAAATAAATAAAAAGTATTTTAAAAAAAAAACAAAAGGAATGATGTTAAAGCTAATATTTGAGAGATCCATCTGTGCAGCTACTGATAAATATTTATTGAGAAATTGCTATGTGAAAATTTGGTATCTATTCTGCAGCCACCATGTTCGAATACTGGCAGTCTATGAAACTTAAATTCTAATGGAGAAAAGTAGTATGTGTGAAGAGGTGATGTGAGCAAACAATAGAATATAATGAGGTCATTAAAAAGGGTGATATATACTTTTATAGTATAAATAATTTATAATTCTGTTATATTCTAAAATTAAATTTATAGGAAATATATCACCCAAGTTAATAATTTTAAAAAACATATTATAATATAATATCTGATTCTAGCAAATTAAAATAAATATTCCAAAATTAAATTTATAGAAAATATATCACACAAGTTAATAATTTTAAAAAATATATTATAATGTCTGATTCTAGTAAAGTAAATAAATTTGTGGGTATTTTCCACAGATCTGTGTCTTGCAGTATGGTCACCCACAGGGTCAGGACGCCTACATGAATTTCAGAGGGATACCAACATGCAGCCCAACACAGGAGCACATAAGCTGAAATGTGAACAGTGGTTATCTCTGATGCTAAGATTTGAGAAATAATTTTTTTTGTTTTAATCTACATTTCCAAAAATCAGGAAAGCTAAGCCTCATAAGTATTTCATACAGAGGTGAGTTGGTATAGGGAATCAGTTATAAAGGTTTTGGAAATACAGGCAGAGCAGAGAAAGGTGAGTTTTTTTAGGATTAGTAATGGCAAAATATCACTGCACTCCAAAACTGAAGAGCAGAAGGAAAAAGAACATATTGCTCAGAGCCTCTGATGGGCATGCTGCTGCAGCTACCCCTGTTCACACAAGAAGAGTCCACTAGCTGCACAAGCAGCATCTCCATTATCCCTTTCCAACCTCCCCTCTACCCACAGGGGAAGCCAAGACGCAAAGAACTCTGGGAGCTGGAACTTAAGAGTTTCCAGTCCCAGAGATGGAAAGCAGAGTTTAGAAGTAGTGTACAAAGCCAAAAACTAATCATTTTCATTAGCAGTTTTTATTCACAACATTAGAAGCATAATGAAAAAGCCAGATGATTGAATCTTCTTTTAAACAAGTTGGGATTTAGTAGGAAGTCAATATTCCACTGAATGTTATAGATGATTGTGTAATATGACATTTGGAAATAAAAGGCTAAAGAACAAACATATGCGCAGCCCCCACAAATGTAGTGTCTGCAGTGCTGCTGGACACAGGTGGTGTGGTGTGCTTCCGATGCTGTCATGGCATTGTCACTATTGGTGAGGTTTTCAAAATAGCTGGGTCAACGTTTCACAGCAAAAAGTACTAACCCAGATGCATCAGAAGAAAATGTAGTGTGCCCTGAAACCATGCCAAGAACTGCGTTTGTATGTTCATGGAGGAAGGTTTTAGGCTCAAATCATTATAAACATTTTCTTTTCTTTTGCCTGCATGAATGTCCACCAGAACATCCAAAGTTGAGGCTGGACTGAGCACTGTAGGACATCTGATTTTTGGGTTCCTTGCCTTTTAAATGTCATTTGCACATACATGACAATATACCTCACTCCCACTCATTGCTATGACAGCTGAAAATATCTGCAGGTTTTCAACTTCCTCCGGGAGGTAGTACGCTCTGTGCTGAGGTCACCAGAGTAACCCTGCACTTCTACATAGAAAGTTGCTATGATCTGCTACCTGAGCACTGGGGGAGAGAATGATGCTTGAGGGGATACATGTGAGGAAAAGACTAGCAAATGTTTTGCAAAGTCTGTTTTAGATGCTATAACAAAATATCATAGACTCAAGGACTTATAGACCATAAATATTTTTTCTCATGGCTGTAGAGCCCAAGAAGTCCCAGACCAAGCTCTGGCAGAGCTGGTGGCTGATCAGGACACCTGGTCCACATGTATCTTCTCCCTGTGTCTAATGTAGAAGGGATACATCATTTCTTTGGGGTGTCTTTTATGTGATCACTAATTGAAAATGTGAGAGTCCTGCTCATGGCCTAATCACTTCCCAGGGACCCACCTTGTAGTATGGTCACCCACAGGGTCAGGAGGCCTACATGAATTTCAGAGGGACACCAACATGCAGTCCAACACAGCAGCACATAAGTTGAAATGTGAACAGTGGTTATCTCTGATGTTAAGATTTGAGAAATAATTTTTTTGTTTTAATCTATATTTTTTAAATTATCCTCAAGAAATTTTAAAGTTTATTTAGAGAAAAAAAATACGGACAGCAGGCCAAGCAAGGCAGGTACATCAGTGGGGACCCTATTTCTAGACTCTAGCTTACTTCAAATCTGTCACCAGGGTTGAGCTGCTTAGCACCTCAGGTGGCCCCAAAGTACCTCTATCCTTCCCATATATCTCCCTAGGGATGGCAAACAGAGCATGTCCTTCCTTAGACAGATACTATCCTGCTGAAGTGGGCCCTGCCATATATGTCTTTGTGGAACAGTTTTTCTTAAGACTAAGAATTTCCCAAACACAAAACTTCATCATATAGAAAGATTTCACCCTCAAGTCTGCATCAAAAATCTTAAGTATAAACTGCTAAACCGGAAGAGGTGGGCCCAGACCAGGATAACCATTTGCTATCTGTGGGCCACACCCAGGCTGGGTGTCTGGAGATACAGTAAGATCAGCCACAAGCTGTATTATGGCGAGACTGGCCCTGTGAACCCTTCCCAGGAAGCCAAGACAGGCCGACTACGCGGTAACACAGCAGGGTGCTCTTGGCCGGTAAGGCCAGCACCCTCCATGGGCTGCCCACTGGGAGCTGACCTGACTCGCCATCTCCAAACCAGCCGCCAGCCCCTAAAAACTCGGCTCTCATCAGGCCTTTGTCTTTGGATCAACTGACAGGGTGTGGGTGTACCTGAAACACACATTTCCTGAGCCTGAGCCAAGCCTGGGCCAAGACTAGGGATCGTTTCCAGATGTGGGCTTCACATCTGGGCCAGCCATCCAGAGGCTGCTTATTTGAACAAAGACTATAAGTACTCAAAGAGCCCCAAGGTCCAGAGAAGGCTGCCAAAACCTGGCGAACAGATGAGCACAGAATAGACCCTAATTTATGGTTCTAGGAGAGAAATCAAGCTGTGCTCTGTGGTCCTTAGCGGCTCACCGGCCTCGAGGTGTGTTCTTCCGGAATGGGCAGAACTTCATCACACGATTGAATAAGCTGAATTATGAACTCAGAATAGGGTTCTGTTTGCAGCATCTCCCTCTTTTCATGTCATCACTCAAACTGGTGTTTTTTTGAAAATATTTTTAAAAATTTAATTTATTTACTTATTTGATACAGGGTTTCGCTATGCAGCTCAGACTCGTAGTGCTTCTCTCGCCTCAACCTCCCCAGCACTGGGATTATAGGTGTGCGCCACCATGCCTGGTTTCAGGGCTGGTATGCCACACCCCAGGTTCCAGGCCAGCATGCCATGTGGTACTGGATATCGAGCCCAGCTCCTTGCATTTGCCAGACAGGCACTTAGACTGCCGAGCTATCCCCTCCAGCCTGAAAATGCTTTTAAGACATAGAGTTTTGGAACCTCACAGTTTGGTGGGCTTTCTTTCTCACTACCCACATGACTCAAGACTGAGCCCCACTGGACAAGGAGAGATAGTGTTAGCGAGTGTCTCTGGAAGAGACAAATATCATTGTGACATGGGAGCCAAATCTTACACTCCTAGGACGAGGAAAACAGCTCCCCGCTGCTATAGCTACAGGCCAACCTACATCCTCCCCCCTGCCAAATTCGTATGTTGAGGTCCTGCCCAAGGACAGCATTCGGGTAGGCCTTTCCAGAGGTAAATAAGTTCAAGTGGAGTCCCGAGGGAGGGTCCTTACCTGATATAACTGTGTGTTTATGAAAGGAAGGCCTGGGTGACGTAGAGGAAGTGAAGCACAGCGGCTGGTGGCCGTCTGAGCTTACTCTGCCCCTGCCTTGATCTTGGCCTTCCGGTCTTCAAGTCTGTGAGAAAATAGATTTCTGCTGTTTTAGCCACTGGCCTGTCACAGCAGCTCTGTCATAGCAGCCTAAGCCGATTAACTGAGGGAGGTGCTTGGAGTGTGGGGTGAGCACGTGGGGCAGGGTTCAGGCTGGTTGTGGGCTGGTGTGCCCTGTGGGAGCCCTGAGTTTGAGCTGCGGCTGTGTCTGATTTATGTTCTGTTTTGTACCCATATTATCCTCAAGTAGTCTGTCAGGCATTATTAAGTGTCACAGCTGCCCCTTGCTCTGCTGTGGGGCAGTAAGGAGGGGCCTGCCTGAGGATGGAGTAGTTGAAGGAGAACAGAGAAGGTCAGCTATGAAGAAAGAAAGGCCCAGACCCAGGGAGGAGCCCCTCGTCACTGGGCAGCTAGTGGGAGGGTGGAGGACATCTAGCACCTTTCCGTGAAGCTGGCACAGCTTCCATTACAACTTGGGGCATCACAGAGTATGAATTTTCCCTTTACAAAAGTTACTTGACCTCTCCAACCAGTACTATGTCCCTTCACTGAGCTATAAGGCTAAAATGAGACAATGTATGGAGAGGGTATAGCACTTTCTCTAATTCACCAGATATTCCTCGACCACCTGCCATGTGCCAGGGACCATTTTCTGTTGTGGGGCTATAATAGAAAACAAAGAGAGAAAATGTCCCTACCTTCACAGAGCTGATATTGTAGATAGAGGGAACTTAGGAAGGGCACAAAGCAGAAAGTGATTTGAGAAGGAAAAGGAAGCCCACAGAGTCAAAGGAAAGGTAAGGAAAAGGCCCATAAACAAATGCCACACATTTTGCTCACTCCCATGCCCAGGGCTCTGGGTGTTGACATGGAATGCAGCTGAGCCTCTTGCAGACTAGACAGGGAGAGGTCGGTACACCAGGGAGAAGACGCTGGAAAAAATCCTCTCTTTGGCCCAGGGAAGTAATTAGGAGGCTTATTTATACCCAATATCCTGAGTGAGGGAACAGATCTTATTCAAGAGTTTGGCAGTTCCTCAAAAGCTTAAACACAGAATTATCCTGTAATCTATCAATTTCACTTGGAGGCAGACACTCCAAAGAATGCAAAGCAGGACGCAAGCAGATACTCGTACCCAGGATGTGTGTTGTTGCATTATTCAGAACAGCAACAGGAGACAACCCAAGTGCCCATCAACAGCTGAATGCTGGATGAACAAGATGTGGTATATATACACAATGGAATATTATGAAACCTTTCAAAGGAATGGAATTCCAATGCTCGCCAAACATATGTGGACCTTGAAAGCATTCACTAAATGAAATAGGCCAGATACAAAGGGGAAAATGTCCTAGAATTCCATGTACACGACACTTAAGGAAGGCTATATTAAAAGTGAGTTTAGTGTTTCAAACTCTAAAACTTCGTATTTTGTTTGTTTTTGCAGCAGTGTGGCTTGAACTTGGGATCTTCTCACTGTTACATCCTCAGCCCCCTTTTTCCATTTATTTTTCATTTTAGACAAGGTCTTGGTGGACTGCTTAGTTGTCTAGGCTGGGCTGTAACTCAAGATTTTCTTTGCTGACATCCCAGAGTGCTTTGATGATAAGCATATGCCAATGTGTGCCCCTCCCTTAACTTTTGTTTCTGTTGTGGGACAGGGTCTTACTGAGTACTGTAGCTAAATTGCCAGACTGAGCTGTGCCAGCCTCTTGCCCAAGCCTTCCAGAATGCTGGGTTGCAGGCACACACCATCATACTTGGCATGTTATGATTTGTGTTTGTTCCTAAAACACAAGGGCTTCCCATGTAGTCCAGGCTTAACTTGATCTCAGCACCTAGCCTAGGATATCTTCAAACCCCTAGTCCGTCTCCTTCAGCCTCCTGACATCTGGGATTCAAATTTTATGCCATAATAGGTGCATGTTATGCTTTTTATACAGATACTCTATGGAGATGGAAGAGGCTTGGGAAGGAAGAGACAAAAAGGAGAGGGGGAAGGAAAATGAAGAGGATCAAGATTCAACATGCATATGCACAATTCCCTGCAATGAATGTATTTGTAATTGGTTGCAAACATATAATAAATATTTAAAGGATAGTTCATTTCAAAATTATAAATAGAAATACTTTCGAAGAATAGGATGTTCAAAATAATGTTTTGATTACATTTGCTGTTAAAACAAGAGAGATTATGCTTGTAATTCCAGAGTAATGGATGCTTGTAATTTCAGAGGCCAAGGCAGGTAGTTTACATGTTTAAAATCTACCCTGGGAAACTTAGCAGTTTAGTGAGACCCTACTTCAAAATAAAAAATGAAACAGCTGAGGGTGTGGTAGCAGTGTTCAACCCCCAACATTACAAAAAGTACATTTTTTGAAAAAAATAAAACATTGGAGACGTAGCGCAGTGAAAAGGCCCTAGGCTAACAAAAGAAAAGCACAATTCAAATATTAGACAAGAACTTCAGTTTCCCTGTCAAAGGAGGATAATGATACACAGGCAGGGGATGGCAGCTTTGCAGGAAGGTCCCCTCTCTTAGTTATTTTTCTCCTAGCTGAGACAAAATGTCCAGTACAAGTTAAAGGAGAAAAGATTTATTTTAGCTTCCAGTTTGTAGCAGTCCCTGTCCATAGCTGGCTGGCTCCAAGGAAGACAGCATGGCAGAGGGGCATCGCAGAGGAGCAACCGTTCCTGGCAGAACGGATGGGAGGCGACAGCAGCCAGTGCCTGCCTGGCAAGCTTCCCTTTCCCTTTAATCCTGTCAAGGCCTTTGGAGTGATGATGCCCACATCTGGGTGGGGCTTGCCATTATCCACACACAGAACTCTGCTGAACTCACGAGTGGGCCGGGCCGACCCAGGACCACGCACACCCTTGACTGTGGTATCACCGTCCTAATCTACTTGCACACACCCTAAATCCAGTCACCTCAGGTAAGCCCCACCTGTGACTTCTCAGGGCTTTGGGAAAACAGCTACATTCAAACTGTGACATCTGCTGACCAACACCAGCCCTGGGTCCTGAGCAACGAGCCTTCACTTAGCTTCCGTTGGCTTGGAAGCTCTCGGCACCGGTGCAGGCACCCGTTTGTCCCCAGGGACTGTATCACTATTTATCCTCTGACCATTATGATCTCAAAACATGGCATCTTTGTCTTCCTTGGCAGGAAGAGACAACAGGAGGACCTCTCAATGTGGTGACCTAGTCCCCAGAAGTTTTAGTTTTTCCCCCAGAAGTTTTTATTCTAAAGATATGGTATAGAAATACTTGGTCTTCGTTCTTTATATGACTTGAGTATTTTGATAAAAAGGTAATTTGGATGCCTTTCCTGACCACAGATAAGATAATTCAAGGACGACTGCTATTGCTATCTAGCAGCATGACAGGATGTGCTGGGGCTGTCCAGAGGTGCCAACCAGGGACCCTTCAGTCTGGGGGCGGAGCCTTCCCTGTCCACCCAAGTCTTTCCTGGAACTGCCAAAGGCCGGGTTCATGGATCCATGTGGCTTCCCAGGATGGTCCAGAGCAGAGGCTGGAGTAGTGCTGGGTCCCCTGAGAAGGCTCTTGCTGATGAGGGCTTGTGTGCGCTGACCACTTGGACTATTCCAGACCTTGAGAGTGTGCTGAATAGCAGCAAATGTTAGCAAGGAGGGCAGCAAGGCCTAGGGGGAAGGAAGGATGGAGTTATCTCCCACATGGCCCATTTTATGCTAAGGCTATGAGTCCCTAGGGCTAAACTATTGATCACAGACTGCTGGGAACCCTTTATTTTCCCATCAGTCACTGGAGATTCCTAAGGTTTAAATGGAAGCCATTGATCTTGAGTGACCTCCAGAGAGCTACTCTTGAAGCTCTCTTGATTTCTGGCTCTTTCCACCCATCCCTACAGCCTAATTCCCTCCTATGGGTGGAAAGGCCGAAAGCTGACATAGCATCTCAGGATATGTATCCCCTAAGTTCCTATCAACTTCCCAGCTTGAGTCCTCCCAGGCTGTCCCTACTGCACCCCCTTCCCTTTTTGCATCCACTCTGAAACCATGTGTTCTGAGTCCCCATTACAAAGCACCTGTGTCCTAGGCTTTGTTTCCAAATGTCCAAGACAAAAAATTTTCTATATCCCTCCAGCTTGGCAGGCTCAGCCTTCTGATAGTGATATGGGCCACAGATGTTCCAGAGGGGGTCTGGCCTGCAGGGCACAGGAGGCTGGCTTGCTCCAGGGAGCACAAGAAAGACAGAGCCAAACATTGTGGGCACTTTATGTCCCTCAGGGTTTCCACCTGCTCAGGGTGACTCTAGGCAAGCCCCCTGCCATAGAGAGTGAGCAGAGGAACAGGACCCCTCCAGGCTGCAGTGACCCAGACCATGGCGGGGGCAGTGGCTCCTTCAGAACAGACATGGATTTGCAGCTCCCATAGAAGCTGAAAGCAGCCAGCCATGAGCAGCAGCTGAAGAAGGGCTGCAGGGTGTCACTGAGCTGGGATTCTCATGATGGTTTAGGTCCAGGATCTACAGAGTGGCGCACTGTCCCTGAGACCAGCGTCCTGGTCTCAGAGGGACCCAGTGGGCTACTTTGACGCCACTGAGACCCCTGTGGTTCAGCGAATGGATGCTCAGGCACTGGGACAAGTGCTTCCAGTCTGCTTCCCAGTGTAAGTGGGGAGTGTCTAGGAGACCCAAACGAGTCTTCAAACTCCTGTGAAGAGACTCTGCTACGGGTTCTAGGAATAATAGGTGGTGGGTGGTAGGGAAGGACTTCAACTCCGGAGAGGACCATTCAGCCAAAACCCTCTGACCACCTGATGGTGGCCACTCCTGTGTCCATGTGGAAGACCCTGCCCCTGTAAGACATCCCATTTCAGGCTGATGACTCCAATCACCACGTGTATGACTTGGACCCTAACCCAAAAGTCCCCTTCCCTTACTGCCAAGGGGACTTGTTAAAACTAGAGGATGCCAGATGAGACAAGAAATGCAAGAACTGGTCACACTTCCTGAGACTGACCCCTTGAGGCGTCCCTCACACCCCTGTGTCCTCACTGAAGACCCTGTCCCAGTTCCAACCTCACTCCTGCTCCTAACCTCAGCACCAGGCTCCTGAACTGCCTGTGTGCTCACTTCCCTGCTGGAGTCCACAAGAGCTTTTCCCAGAGGGGACAGTGGGGAAAGGCTTGCTTCCTACCCCATGGCAGTGGGATGTGTGGGGCCCTCCCTCAGTGTCCTCTCTTCCCAATTTCTTAGCACCTTGTCTTCAGCATGTATCTTAATGGAGAAATTGCATCACAAACCTGCATTCAGGGGATCTAGGCCTCCAGGGCTGGCTTCCTGGCATGTGTCTTTTCCACATTAGCTATCCCAGTTTGCCCCCTGCCTTTACGTGGGTGGCTGGGGAGAGGTCACTGCAGGGTGGAGCAGCGACAAAAGAATGCATTGCTACCCCACAGTCTCCATCCCACTAGATCCCCAGTGGCCAGCAGGTGGCAGGGGTCCACTAACTGATGTGTGAAGCTTTGCTGTGGGCTGCACAGAAAGGTCTCCACCGCACACAGGTTCCCAGGAAGGGGACAGTGCCCATCTAGAGCTTCTCAATGCAGTCCAGGCTGAGAACTGCAGATGACCTGGGCAATCCACTATTGCCTACCTTCCCTGAAGACAAAGCAATTCACACAGATGTCAGAGTCGGGACTTCTTCAGCTTCTTCACCCAGCCTGTGTAAGGAAGCAGACTGGTCAGGGTGGATGGAGCTCCAGCGCAGTACACTCCTACTTCCTCGAGGTGTTCTAGGCCCAACACCTCCAAGACTGTCTGACGCAGCGGATGGGACATGCAGGATCCTGCAGGTCTCTGCAGCCCAGCCACAGCAAGTCTTTCTTCTGATTGCTCATAGGGAGACTTAGAAGGAGGCTCACCTGAGGCACAGGCCTGTGAGTGCCAGCCAGGCTGCCGCCCCAGCCCCTGTCTGTGCCTTGCCTTGGTTGAGTGGGCTCTAGCTATAGCTCTAGATCCCACCTCCACAGGTTCTGGTGCATGTCCTGCAGATCAGCACTTGCACTGTATCCCACCTTGAGGGAAAAACAGGGCAGAGCCTCAGACTTTAGTCAGCATCCCAGCCTCCCCTGTGCTTTTACTCCTCCTCACACCAGGCATCATTTGCACCCATGTCCACTTCTCTGTGTCTTGTTTTCTCCACCCTCCTGGGCCCTTGGATTCAGCCCAGTCCATGCTTCATGTGCCTGTGGCAGGAGGCAGGCTCTGGCTCCTCTGTCCACCATGGCATCCAGCAGCAGCGGCATCCTGCACACCCAAAAGCCTTTCCCAGCAGGGCTCAGCAACTGGCAGGGACCTTGAATCCTCCTGCTGATGTATCAGCAGTCTCTGCCTGCATGGCCCTGACTGCTGCCGCCCTCCTTCCAGGGTACCTGGCCTCCTCAGCTGGGGTGGTCCTTCTGGCCAAGCAGCACATCAAGCTCGCAGGTGTGGGTGACATCTGGATGCTCACCCCATGACTCTGTAGTCAAAAAAATTTGAGGAGCCTGGAGCCACACTGTGTAGGAACTCTCAGAGAGCTCCTGCAGCCCAGTCCTCCCCCTTGAGTATACCGCCTTAGGTGCCGTCACCGTCTAGCAGAGGAGGAAGGGTCCTCATTTGTCCCAATCCATTCTGTGCCCCAGCCACAAACACAGGTCACTCTGCTGCAGCCTCAGGAAATACACTGCTCAGCACTGAGATGAAACTGAGCTCTCTATAATCCCAGCATGCTGGGAAACTGAGACAGGGAGTTTACAAGTTTGGAGCTCAGCCAGGGCAATTTAGCAACTGAGTGACCTTGTCTCAAAAAAAAATTAGAAGGTGCAGATATATTTCAGTGTAAAGACACTTTGTTCAGTTCTTAGTACAGGAAGGAAGGGAGGAAGGAAGGAGGCAAAGAGGAAGGAAAGAAAGAAGAGGGAGAGGAATTAAAGAAAGGAAAAGGAAAGGAAAGAAAAGGGAAGGGAAGGGAAGGGAAGGGAAGGGAAGGGAAGGGAAGGGAAGGGAAGGGAAGGGAAGGGGAGGGAAGGGAAGGGAAAAAGAAAGCTGTTTGTGGTAGTATACACCTTAATCCTAACACTTGAAAGCCTAAGGCAGGAGGATCACCATTAAGTTTAAGGTTAGCCTGGGCTACATAACGAGTTCAAGACCAACCTACACTATGTAGAGACCCTGCCCCCTCAACAAGTAGGAAAGAGAAAGAAAATAACCCAAGTGGGGTGACACACACCTGCAATTCAGGACGCTAAAAAACAAACAAACAAACAAACAAACAACAACAAAACCTTCTTCCCTTCACTTTGGGTACCTGGTGTTTCATCTCAGCAACAAGAGAAAGGTAGCTAAGGTTCGTCTCCTCTGTTCAGAGCCCACCTCTGCCCAGATTGTTACCTCTGATTCCTCTGTCACCTGAAGCCTTTTCTACATCTTTGTAGGTTACCTAACTGTGATTGTGACAACACCAGAAGTTTCAATTGGACTTTGTCTTTTGGAGGCAAAAGACAAAGAATGGGCGCCTTGACAAGGAAAGAAGAGCCAGCGGGTTAGACTCCTGCTTAGTCTGAATGGGAAAGGGGATGCTACAGGCTAAAGAGCAAGGTGGGCCTGGACACACTGAGGAACGTACTCAAAGTGCTTCACTGTGAAGTGAGGAATGTGACTCTGAATTTCTCTGCAAATTCAGGTGGTGAGGGTACATGCAGCCTTCTCTAGCACAACTCAGAGGGACACGGGACCAAAATTGATTAACCTGACCTGCTCATATCCAAGTCTTTAGCTGGAGAATACTTGGGACCTGGAACAGACGACTCCAACCTGAGGGTGGATGCCTGCCTGCCAGTCAGTTATCCAGAGAGTCTGCAGGGAGGTCCTCATGCCCTGGAGGAGACCAAGCAGTTGTTCTGGCAAACAGTAACCCTGGAGGGAACAGCTGGAACAGTCTGTTGACCTGAGTTTGTTCTGTCAGTCTGATGATGACTCCCCAGGAGGCTGCTCTGTAAAGGCTGTGCTTGTCCAGGATGCCCCTTTAAGGCAGAAGCCTTTCACCATCACTGCAGCCCTCCATTCTCACTGCTGAGCATAGACCCTCAGCTTTGGCCAGGTGAGGCCACAGGAGACAGGCAGGAACCACAAACTCAGGCAAGATCCAGGCACACAGACTGGAGTTGTTCTTTGTGAGGTCATTCATGTCCCTGTGTCCTCAGCAAAGCCTCTGTCCCTATTCCCAGACCTTCACTCCTCTGTTCCCTCTGTCCCAGCTCCTGAACTGAGACATGTTGCCAAAGGAAAACTTGACAAACCTGTCCCCCATGGCTGGCTCTCTAGCATGGTGGCCCTTTCCAGGCTCATTGAGTCAGTCTTTACCTTAGTGTTTCTGTCTGATCTCGCTTTAGATAGAGTAGGACTGAAGTCATAGACATTCTAGTATCTTCATCACGCATAAGTCATGAGTGGCTGGCAGGTACTGGGCATCCTCTGATGTGTAATATAGTGAAGAAAGGCTTTGCTCTGGTCCACAGCCAGACCCTCCATTCTCCTCACAGGAACACTTCGCCTGCTGGCCTCTGAGGGCCTGTGCATCACCCACACTGAGGTCCTGGCAGTGAGCAGGCTCGCAGAAGTGAAGCTTGGACTCAGCAATGACTCCCCTATTCCTGATGGAGAGCTAGGGGAAGTCGCAGAATAGAAGCAAGATGAGCTTTTGAAGATTTCTCGTCTGCCCAAGTGAGGAGCAAGCACTGCCAGGTTTCCCATAATCATACATTTCCACCTCCTGCACACAGTTCAGCCCCAACATGTTCTCATGAAAACACAAAAGGGCCTTCTGCAACCCTCCTCTTTCTTCTAGCACAGGTGGACGAAACATTTTTTCTAGTTGACCCACTCAAATAGATAGGCTTGGAACACACCCAGAGTTATGCTCTCGGGGAGAACATCCAGCATGAGCTTTGCCCTGGCCCTGACCAGGCCGCTAGTGTCTGGCTCCTACTCCTGGCGTCGGGTGCACCCTGGCTCTGGTCCCCGCAGTCCAGATGTTCTGCTGCCCTCAGCACACACCTCGCACTTGTAGTTTCTACCTCCTGTGGATGAAACAGAAAGCAGTTTCAAACTTTGGGCAAAGATCCAACTTCCATCTTGCTCTTGCAGCCCGCGTTGTGAGCACTGGCGGATGCCCTACTTCTCCTGCCTTGCTTTTTTCCTATCCTCTGAATGCAGCCTGCCTGCCACCTCCCATACCTGTGGGAGGAGGCAGAAGCAGGCTGCTTCTAGTCATCGCATCCTCCATGTACCTTCCTGTCAGGAAGCCCCTTTCCAGCAAGGCGATGAATACCACCTCTAGGACGCTCCTTGTCCACAGCATTGGAGGCTTCTACTCCACGCTGGGCCCTCACTGTGACACCAGGCAGTGGGGCCAGAGAGCTGCCTTGGCAGGCTTTCCAGTTTGTGGGACCCAGACTCCTTTTGTGTGGCTTTGTTTTCAGCATTAAGGATTGAACCCAGGCCCTTGCATGTGCTAGTCAAATGCATCCCTAGCCCTTTTTAAATTTTGTTTTTTAACAGGGTCTCACTAAATTGCCCAGGCTAACCTTGAATTTGAGATTCTCCTACCTCAGCCCCCAAATACCTGGGAGGGCAGAATTACATCACTTGGTTATTTACACACTTTTTGTCTGTTGGTTGGCTGGTTTGCTTTTGTTTTGTTTGGTAGAACTACAGATGAGCCCAGGTATTTCACACTGAGCTACATATATCCCTTTTTTAGTTTCTTGAGAAAGGATCTTCTAAATTGGTAACTTGTCCAGGCTGGGCTTGAATTTATGCCCAGCTTTAGCATGCTTGAGTGCTCACATGGCTCCTACAGTACCAGAACTCTTCTAAAATGCTGCATTGATCTGGGAAGGATGGCAAAGTTACAGGGAGACCATTGCTGGAGCCATCTTCCCTCGCTTGGCAATGTGAGGGGATCTCAGTTTTGTAGGTTGTGGATTGCAGAGCACTGCACTGCACTCCATGAAATCTACAAACTGACACTGCTGCTACTCAGTTCCACAAAGGCATTTGGCCCCCGCCTCCCCCATTAGAACTGCTGCACCATTAGAACATGGTGCACACTGTGGCCCACAGAGCCTGCAGGGGTGGGGCCCACAGGGAGCATTCTGCAGCTCTGGAGCTGCACTTCCCCAGCAAGTCCATGCCTACTTCCCTCTTAAATGGCCTGTGAGATCCTTTCTGTCCTTATGAAGCAAGGCTTAAGAGAAAAGAAGGACAGGAAGTCCGGCTTCCGCTAACCTGGGCTGAGCAGGGTTGTGGCACCTGCGAAGCCCTGTGGCAGGCGCATGACCACAGCCATGGGCTGCAGTCTCCCACCTCCAGGGCAAGCAGCCTTGGGGACCCAAGCCCAGGCTAAGACACAGCGTGTTCACTACGTTAGGAAACCTTGTGCGTGTCAAGCACAACTGTCACATGCTTAATATATTTTTAAATAACAAATTAATGGAAATGGAAAAATAGTTTGCAATTTCATATAATAAGATCTGCTTTTACTAATATATGAAGATGAGAGGGAAGAAGGAAAGGAGCAAGAAATTCCACATGGGTAGGTTCACAGGAACACTGAAAGGTGATTTCCACTAGCAAAAAGTGCTAAAGCTTAAAAACAGCCAGTCTGCAGAAAGACAGGCACTCTCAGTCATCGTACCTCAGTTATTGTTTCCTCAATGCTGAAACAAAATACCCAGCACCCAAAGTTAAAGTTAAAGGACCAAAGGCTTATAGCACTCACAGTTTTTGGAGGATTTAGTCACATCAGCTGCTCCAAGGCAGGTGCTATGGTGAGGGGCAGTCATTCTTGGTGGTGGGAGACGGCAAAAGCAGCAAGAGTCCCTCATCTTGTAGCCAGCCTGCCAGGGTTAGGGCGGTGTCAGTCCAACTGTGGACTGATCCAGCAGTCACCCAGCCTTGATCCCAGCACCCTTAATCCTGGCATTGCACCATGAATCACTCACTCATTCTAGACTCAGCTGCCTCTGGGAAACTGCTCTGACTGACTGACTGACTGCGTGAGGTTTTAGGGACCTCTAGACACAGCCATAACATGTTGTTACATGGAAATATACAAGGGGCAATCAAAATATACAGTGAGGGCTTACCTTTACAATGTTTTACAGTAAAAAACAATGCCATTTATACCCCCTCAAAGTATCCCCTCTCACTTCAAACACACTCATCCTTTGCAGTTCTGGAAGTTCTCTTTCAGGAGTGCTTCATGGGGGGTGACTTATATGTGTAGTGACTGCAGCTGCCCGGTGCCATGGGCAGAAAGGCAGGCTGGTGCAAACGCTGTGGTGCGTCTGCATTCTCCTCACGCATCAGATGTGACTTCCTGCTGTTCCTAAAGACAAAAGGACCATGAATGGTAAGGGTTTTGAATGTATTCAGGACACTAAGGCAGCCGTGTCACTAGAAACACTTGAGTGGAGACTTCAAGCACTGCTTCAGAGGCTAAGGGAAGCCGAGTGGGAGCATCATGTCTTTTACTGCAATAAATTTTTTAAAACACTGACTGGATTCTTCGATGACACCTCCCAAATTGGCACAGCCATTACGGAAGGGATTTTGCCCACATGTGTCCAGAAGCCACACATACACAGCTCTGAGCACGCACAGTACAACTGCTGCTCCGAGCTGGAGATTACCACACTTTACAGCAGCAGACGGTGGATATGACCGGGTGGCTGCTCCCGACCTGGCTGGGGCCTCTGGGATGGAACTTGGTGCTGCTGGGAAGGTGGGGAGGCGCCGAGAGTCACCAGGGAGGGAACTCTGCCGCATCCTCTTTCGAGAAATAAGCCAGGCTCAGGGCAGTGTGTATCATCAACTTTCTGTCTCCTAAAGGGCAGAAGCTCAGAATGTTTGTATGGACTGTGTTCCTGTAGTCTTGGTTCTGCAAAACAAAGCTGAAGAGGTTACCTGGGACAAACAAGGGGACCAGCGAGGGCAGAGCTCGGGCAGACTTGCTACTGTCCTCATTCTGTTCCTATTGATTATTCAGCAAGAAGGCGGCAGAATCAATACACAATGTGAACAGTGTAACTCATTCTTAGGGGAAATGGAGAGGAGTCTCCTACCCGCCCGTGGGAGAATGAATGGGCCAGCATTTCTGAAGTACGAGGTAGCAATACACATGTAGGTGAATTTTAATGATTTTCAGTGGGAAGATTCCTCAAAACATTAAAACTAGAGGTCCCACCTACTCTCCTTCCTGGTATCCTCCTGAAAGAAGTAGAAGTATTATACCACAGTGATATATGCACCCTTATGTTTACAGTGGCACCATTTGTAATAGCTAAATCTTGGAAACAACTGAAGTGCCCATCAACAAATGCGTGAATAAAGAAGGTGTCGTCATTTTATACAGTGGAGTGTTACCCTGCCATAAAGAAGAATTAGCTTGAGACATTTCTAGCTAAATGTATGGACCTTGAGACCACATTCTTAAGTGAAATAAATCGGACACACTTTTTTTGGTACCAAGGAATGGATTTGGGACCTCCTGCTTGCCAGACTGCTGAGCTATCTCCCCCGCCCTCAGACACACACTTTAAAATACCACACAGTTGCTCTGATGTGAGAAACCCAAAGCAGAAATAAGGACTCAAATGTATAACAGATACTGGGAAACAGGAAATAATCTTCAAATGGGAAAGAAATATGGGGGTGGGGGAAGAAAGAAAAAGAGAATAGAGGGAAAAACAGGAAACACAGCTTTTATAAATAAGGAGGGGAAGAAGGGTTGAAGGGAAGGAGAAAGACGGGGAGGGATTGAGATGTAGCAGGCCAGGTATGGTGGCGCAAACCTGTAATCCCAGCACTCCAGAGGCTGAAGCAGAAGGATGTCTATGAGTTTGAAGCCAGTCTGTGCTACAAAGTAAATTCCAAGCCATTCTGAACTGTACAGTGAAAGTTTGTCTCAAAAGACTAGGAAAAAGAAAAAAAAAAAAAAAAAAAAGATATGTCCTGTAAAGGTACAAGTTCTCTGTGAAGAATATGATCATTATGTGTGTCTAAAATGTATCAATAATTTCTTTTAATTTCATGATTTTGTTGAAGTGGACAAACATGTTTTAGATGATAGGCATTTTGCACGTCTAGTAGCAGCAGACAGGCTGAGAGAACAGCAATACACTCACGGGACAGACACTGAAAGCTGACTGAAATATCAGAGGAGTGAATTAACGTGAACAGTCGGCTACGTTATATCACAGAGTGGAAGAGTAGGCTACAAAGATGCTTGTGCCATCTGAGAAAATAGTTACAAAATGAATAAATATAAAATCTTAAGGATAATACACCACAATATCAGTGGTTATGGACAGCTCATGGCTGACCGACTGAAGCCAGCAGCCTCTAACTAAGCTATATCCCCAGCCATTTGATTTTAATACAGATTCTCGCTGCGTCAATAAGCTGCCCGGGATGGGTCCAGACTTTCAGGGCTCCTGTCCTGGACTCCCAGAGTGTGAGGATTCTGCAGGTGTGTACCGTTCCTGGCAAAGGTTATAATCAATTTTATTTTTTCATACCTGGATTTTATCAGTGTATATTAGCAATATAATTAAAATCAATGAAAAATAACTCTCTGGCTATATGTGCATATGAAATTAGATTCTGAATGATAGATAATTACTTGTATTCTTTAATGCATTTGCTTTTTCACTTGAAAGCTTACCATAAATATTATCCCATGTCATAAATATATCTGTAGTAAATTGGGTACCAGGCTACAAAGGTTTTTTGTCATTGCTTGTTTTAATTTGAATTTGATGATTTTTCCAATTATAAGCATTTATGTAATAAAGACATAATTTACCAAAGAAAATATTTGAAAAATCAAAGCTCTTTGTGTACACCATTTATATATAATGCATGCAAAAAAAAAAAAAAACCCACAACAAAACAAACAAACAAAGGCAGGTCAGAACCCTATGTGGACAAACAGAGACTGTGGAATGCTTTGAGATTTCCTGGGGTCCCCACAGCCATTCAATGAGCAGACCCTGGATCACAGGTCAGAAAACACCAGGACCCTGTACATGCTCTACCCAAAATGTTCCTGGCCATCTGCATGGTTTGATTGTAGTTTCTACTCCTCTAGGAAAGTGGACAAGTTCTTCAGTAACACTCAGTTAGAAACCAGAGAGGGAAGAGACCGGGGAGATGGCTCAGTAGAATGACCACTTCCCTGGCAAGTGCAAGGGTCTGAGTTTAACCCTCAGTTCCACCAAAAAAAAGAAAGAAAAGAAAAGAAAAAAGAAACCAGAGAGGAAAAGACTGCACTGGGACTGCAGCTCTGGGTAGAGACCTTGCTCAGTGTGCACGAAGTCCTGGGCTCCACCCCAGTGCCATGAAAGACAGACAGAAAACGTAAATTCATGAGAGTCTAGAAGGAACTTAGCAGAAAATCTCTGAAGTGTAGGACAAGGCAATGAGTTCTTGACATCAGCAGCATGAGACATAAAGGAAAGGGTAAAGAAAAGAAAGCCCAGCAAGAGGAAGTGTTTTCTGGATAGTACTTACTGTCTCTGACACAGATCTGCAATAAAATCCTCCAATTATTAGCATTTATATAACCAAGAAATAGTAATTTAACAGCTTTTCACCATCCTCTAAACATACGCCCCACCAAGTGTGGGTTCATACATGTACCTAGAGAAAATTATCCCCATTTAGAAAAAAATGTAAATTATCCTCCTTTCTATATTTTAAAAATTATTTCTTAAAGGCTAAAGTTCCTCAAGGGCAAAACTATTTTACTTCTGTAACTCACCCTGTAGCACAGATGTATCCCTGATGTACACAATAGCTTTTGGGTAATTTTGATAAAACAAAGGGAAGGATGCTCTAGATGCATCAATAGAAAGAAGAGGAGGAGGAGGAACTGAGGGCAGGAAAGGAGAGGAGAAAGGAAAAAGGAGAGAAGAAAAGATGACTTGGGTGGGGTGGCTAGGATGGAAGAATGGAGGCTTGACCAAGAGCTGCCTGGTGGGGTGTGATGAACAGTGGAGAGGTGAACGAAGGGATGGCCGGTGGGCGGAATGGGGGATGGCACTGATGCTAGATTGCAAGACTCCCAGGAGCTGCACCCTGTTTAGGAATGGAGAACTCCCTTCTAGGAGAACGGACTCAGCGTTGGTGTGACAGATAACTAACTGTGTCAGTTTGAGTAAGCAATGGCCAACTAAACTGGCCCAACATAGTTCTGGGTGTGGAAGACCCACCTAGGGAGGGTTATTGCCAGAACAAAATAAAAGGGAGACAAAGAATAAAGGCTCATTTTGTGTCTTTGGGGGAGCTGCAGTCTTTGCCTTTGTCTTGAGCGTGGTCTCCTGGCTTCCAGTGCAGACCCTGGCATGGATTCACATGCGACACTGCAGCGGCTCCTTGTCTGTAACTGGATCCTTCAGCGCCCTGGTGCGCGCGCAGTGCTCTGCACTCTCTTGACAGCTGACAACGCTGGGGGAGGCCACGGTAAGCCAGGGTAGATGCAGGGCTCTGAACTGCAGTCTTTCCTCTTTGAGAGAGAAGAGACTGAAATGAGGAAGAGAAATGGTTAATATCTTTATTTTACAGAGGAGGTGACTAACAGAACCCTTCTTATAATAATAAATGTCCAAAATACTAGAGACAACATAAAAACCATACGCTAAAAAATATTGTAAACCATAGAAGTGAACAAAGACAGCAAAGTCATTAAATTCATTCTATGGAATGGGACAGGTCACCTCACTGTGGTTACTGCCACGGCTAAATTGCAGTGTATAAAACCATCTGCCCTGTTTTCTTCCCGTTACTCCCAAAAGCTTTTTATTCCTATTTTAGATGCGCTAAAAGGTGTGTTTCTAATCTTAGTCCTTTCTAATTCTTTTTATAGTACTCAAACCTGGGCAAATGTCAGTAACATAAAGGTATCCTTTTTTTTCTATTTTTGTATTTTATCAGCACTGTATTGAGGCATCCTAGATTTTCTGCCTCTCCGGGGTCCTCTCCTGCAGTTTGCACCACCAGCTGCACCTGTGGAGTTTTGGAGCACACAGCTACCTGCTGGACTGCCTGCCAGGCCATTAGCAAAGCCATAGGCACATGACACACTTGGATGTTACCAGTTTTGTCACTTTAATGACAGTGAAAAGCTCCAGGGTGCCTGTACCTCCTAGTGTTTGCCAGGCTGCTGGGAGTACGGCCAAGGTTCATTCAGAAAGTCCCCTTAAGTAAGAAGAAATTCTAAATTCGTTCCTCCCTCCCTCCCTCCCTCTTGTACTGGAAATGGAACTCAGGGCCTTGCACTTGCCAGGCAGGTGCTGTGCTTCTGAGCTACATCCCCAGACCCTGTAAAGTACTTTTTCTAAAGGTCTGTTTCTTGGTTACCTGTACAAAGCACTTTCTCTCAAAGGAGCTGAACCAAAGTGTTCAATAGCTCCACACCCACAGTCCTGGCCCTTCCCAGCAGAGCTGGAAGCCCCAGTGCCTACTGCCAGCACCCTGGTCCTTGCTATAAGGACTGTCTTGCTCTGCAGCTCCCTGCATGACCTGTGCAGCTGGCCAGCATAGAAGGGAACTGAGGTGCCTATGATAGAGCAACTTCTCTGCAGTGACTGACAGGAGCTGGTGGCTGCACTCCCCAGCCCCGGCCCATTAGGTGGAAACCTCTGAGAGTGTGTTATGGCTTGGATCTAGGAAGCCCCCGAAAAGTCTCCTGTGTCAGAGGTAAGGCCTTTGGGGGGCTGACTAGATCATGAGGGTGCTGTGCTCATGGTGCATTAGTTAACTGACAAATCTGTGGCTGAGTGTGCTGGTAGGAAGTGGGGTATGGTTGAAAGTGGGTCACCAGGGATGCTATGGCTTGTATCTAGATGTCTGCCCAAAGCTTCATGGGGTTGCAGGTGGGGAGTTTTGAAGGTGGCTGGGCTGGTGTGAGGGTACCGATTGTCTGATACTGGGCTTAAGGGTGGCCACCTTGGGTAGGGGTGCCACCAGTCAGAAGGCGTGTACAGCCTGGGTGGGCTGAGGAGGAGAGGCAGGCTTGAAGCTGCTGCTGCTGGTACTCCTGCCTGCTTGCCATGGCTTCTGTCTCCTCTGTGATGCTCCTCTGCCAACCTACCTTGGACCAACTGTCTATGGCTGAAACCTCTACAAACTGTGAGTTACAATAAACCTTTACCCTTTACCTTGGATGTTAGGTATTTTATCTCAGCAACAAGAATAGTAACTAAAAGAGAGCATATGTCCCTTCCCGGGTTCTCCTTGATTCACACTGGCCATCTCAGGGTGAGCAGTTTCCCTCCAGCACCCCCTTTGCTGTGCCTTCCTGCCTGGAGCTGGGGGACTATGGACTGAGCCCTTTGAAAACTGTTAGCCATGATGAATCCCTTGAACTGTGGCTGTAGGGTGCTGTGTCTGAGACAGGAAAGTGACTGAGGCAGGTGTCTTCTTTGACTTCTGGATCTAGATCTTTATCTAATTTCAAGGTGGCTCAAACAAAGACAAGTGCCTACTTCTACTTATGGACATTGTTAGAGAGACAAAGGAACAGTCACTTGACACCTGGGGCAAGCCTCCTAGTCAGAAAGTGTGACTACTCCATGGCCCAACCTCCCTGCACAGTTTGGGGCTATCTGGATGCTGTCTATGTCTTTGACATCAGCAGTGGTGACTGATACGGAGCCCTGGCCAGGCATGTGCAGAGCCCAGCATGCGTGAGTGGACAGAAGTGAGCGAAGAAGCTGGACAGAGGTCCAGAAGAGTGTCCCTCCTGGTGTGTGTTCCCCGCACCAGCTCTTATCACTAAAGGTAGATGGAGAGGGACAACAAAAAAAGGATACAGGGGAGAATAGGACCTCTGTGCATCTACCCATTGCCTTGAGGTTTAGCTTGGGCTTTTTTTCCCCTCCCAAAGTGTATTTTTATACCTTTTTATCCCTTAAGGAAGGCCTGCTAGAAATAAGCTCTTAATTTTTATTTAATTGAGGATTTCTTTATTTTGTTCTCACTCTTAAACAATAATTTAGCTAGTTTTGGAAGTCTACTGTACTGCTTCCTATTTTCTGCCACCTTGCACATTGGCTTCTGACTTGTGTTTTACTTGGAAAGCTCTTATCTAGTTGTGACTTTGTAAATAATCTCTCTGTCTCTGTCTCTGTCTCTCCCCCCCTTCCCCTCTCCTTCCCTCTCTCCCTCTCTCCTTTGACATTTTTCTCTTTCTGGGTTTTGATCCAGGAATGGTTCCTGTGGGAAATACCATCATACAGCAACAGTTACAGGCCTCTCTGAGGTCAGAACAAGGCCATGCCTTGGTGTACCTCGGATTTATAATCCATTCAAATAGAATGACAATAATCAAGACAGCAGCCGAGTCACACTGAAAGGTCTGCTCTCTGCTCCTCAACTTCCAGTCCACACTGAGCACTCTGGAGGGCAGTAACCTCAGCACGCATGTTTAACTATTCCTGAGGTCAAGCTGGAAGCAAGGTGCTAAACAATGGGGGTTTCAATTAAATTTTGGCTCACTGAATTTCAGGTTGGAGGTTGAGTTACAGTTGATGCTCACAACTCTAAAAGTAAAGTATAAATGATCTTAGAAACCATTGATATTGATAAAGCCATTTTTGATTTAAGTTATATTTTATCATTTTTAGTAGAGCACTTTCTTTTTATTTTTTATTCTTTATTTTCTTTTTATTTATTTTTAAAGGATATAAAATAGAGGTATAAAGAAAAAAAACACAGAAATTATAGAAGATTTCACTAAACATCATGTAATACAGCAACCACTGCTGCATTCCTGTGACGTCGCTAGAGCACTTTCTGATGGCAGGAGCAGGACGAGTTTACTATGGTTGCTTTAGTGGCTTGGAAGAGCAATCTTTTCCTGCCCCCTAGTGGCTTTTTCACAAATTGTAAGAACATTCACTTTTTCTCAAAGGCAATTTCCTCATTGGGATCTTATTTTTTTTTTTTTTTTTTCCTCCTAGTTTTTACTGCTGTTCTTGACAAAAGACACGCTTAAACGTGCACATCTCAGAGTTCCATCTAATTGTACATATGAAGTGCCCACACCATTCCCAGCTGAATTCTACCACCTGGAACCTCCCAAATTAAACCTGAGCCCACCATCAAGTGACCCCAGCTCCTAGCTCTGTGCAGGCCAAGAGCAGCCCCTTTCCTTCCTGCACTTGGGTTTCCTGACCTTGGTCCCTGCCCGTGCTGTCTGCACTGACACTGAAGGTTGAGAGGCACAATAGAGCGAACACAGCATCCATTCACTGTGCTGTCTGGTCAGCGTCAGCCATGGGCTTGCTGTGGAATCAGTGCACCACAGAGCTCCAGTTTGGGAGAAGGAAGAGGTTCTAGGATGAATGATTGTGCTCAATACTACACATGATGCATCCAGTTGGCAAGAGCATAGGATGGTAAATTTTATCTTTTCATTTTTCTTCCTTTATTTTTTTTTTTTTTCCAGTAGTAAAACTTGAATCCAGGGTATCACGTGTGTTAGACAAGAATTCTGTCACCAAGAATTCTACATTCTCAACCCTTTCTATTTATTTATTTTGAGACAGGGCTTTGCTAGATTTCCCAGGTTGCCCTCAAACTTGCAATTCTCCTGCCTCACCCTCATGAACAGCTGGGATTACAGGAGCGCACCACATCTGACTTACTGCAATGATTCTTAAAAGGCTTGTTATAAAACTATAGCAGTAAAATGATGTTACAAAGCCAAAGGAAAAAAAGACAAAACAGATTAATGAAACAGCCTGGATCAGCGATAGCAAGCATTTTAGAGACAAGCGGCCAAAGCACAGCTCAGCGATCAGTGTGCTTCGCAGAGTGCCAACGCTCCAGTTAAACCTGAACGCTGAGGTATTGGTTTAGAAAAAACAAAACAACTTATGTACTAAGAGTAAAACAACGCACATGCCACAGGCTCACCACGACTGGCCTCTGTACTCCAGGGAGTGCCATACACGGTCACGTGATGGAAGAGGGGGAGACAGCACGCTGCAGCAAGGTGAAGCTGGCCTGCTGAATCTGTGATGCTGAGTCTCCTGAGCAACCGCCCAAGGGGACAGTGAGCCTGGCCACCTGCTTCACAACACAAGCAGATCCCAATTCCAGGCAGGCCATAACAGACAAACAGGAAGTCGTCTGGGAAAAAACAATATCTAAAAGGCACCACCATAAGGGAACAGCAAGGTGAATGAGACTTAGTTGAAGTTAAGAACTTTTGTATAGCCAAAAGTTACAAAAAGAGTGTGAACTTCAGAATGAGAAGATACATATGATCTATGCACCCCAGTATATAAACTGTCTTATAAGTTGATGAGAAAGGGAGAGACAACCCCCAACAGAAAAATGGAGATAACACTTGATTTGAATAGGAACCTCACATAAGAATGTGCCCAAATGACCAAGAATGGCTTTTTTTTGTACAGAGGAAGAGAAATTATTTGCTTTGCAATCACCTAAATCTGGGTTAGCTCCCAAATTGGCCTCCAAATTATGTGCTATGCCTGGATGTGTTCTCCCAAATCCATACATTCAGGCTTGATCACCAGAGGGAAAGTGTGAAGGGCAGGGTCCTCAGGAGGTGGTCAGGCCCACAGGATCTGACTACATGAACAAGACTGCTGCCTTAGAGAAAATACCATCTTTGCCTCTTTTGTACTCCCGCCTTCTGCCATGTAAGGGTATGGCATTCATGGCCCAGTTAGAAGTAGATGTTGAGCTTTCATCAGACAGAAGCTGGCCAGCACCTTGAGCTGCTCGGCTTCCGTAACTGCGAGCTACACATTCATGTTCTAGAAGAATGAAAAGGCATTCAGCATCTGCGAGGCAGAGACAGATTACAAATTCAAGCCCAGCTGGGGCAATTCAGTGACCTACAGAGGCCCTACCTCAAAATAGAAAATAAAAAGAACTGGGGATGCAGCTTAATGAAAAGACTGGGTTTAGTCGTCCTCATTTGCTACCCCAAATTGACTGCAAAATTTAAAGGTTAATGCTACTGTGGGTTTGTGAGATTTGGGGAAGGCAAAAACTCCCAAATACTGTTGGGAGAAGAGCTTGATTCAAATAATCCAGAATTTTTAAAAAAATCTCTTATTTGGTACAGGATCTCACTACCCAGCTCAGACTCATAATGATCCTCCTGTTTTCAACCTCCCCAGCACTGGGATTACAGGCATGTGCCACCATGTTCAGTTTTAGTGGCTGGCCCAGTGTATCTAGGGGCAGTGTCAGTGTGGCTTGTGGTGCCAGGGATCAAATCAGGGTCCCTGTGCTCATCATGCAGGCACTTAGATCACTGAGCTATCTCCCCAGTCCATTCTTAAATATTTACTATACCTGACAAAATCATGGTCCATCCTAGGTATGGATATTTATGTCTGTGTTTGTGTCTGTTTGCCTCTGTCTCTCTGTGTTTGTCTCTCTCTGCCACTGTCTCTGTTCTGTCTCTGTCTCTATCTCTGTCCTGCCTCTCTCTGTCTTCCACAGACTATGTGGAATAATATAGTTATATATAACTACATTTGCTTAAAAAACTTGCACAAAAATAAGAATAGACATTAAAAGAATAATAAAGGAATATGAACAACTCTAGGTCTATACATTTGATAACTGGGATAAAATAAAAGAATTTCTTGAAAGATACAATCTATCAAAACTCATATAAGGAGAAATAGATAATATGAATAGGTCTACAACTACAATAAATATTGAATAATAATTAATATCTTTTCAAAGTAAAAAGCACCAGGACCAACTAGTTTTAATGGTAGAGTTTTACTAAATATTTCATTAAAAATTATACAAATTCCCTACAATGCCTTTGGCAAAATACAAGCAGGAGTACCTTTTAATTCACTTACAAGATCAGCAGTATAGTGGTATCAAACTTAGACAAATATATTATAAAAAACCTACCTTATGAGCACTGAATTAACATATTTGTAAACAAAATTAAATGATGTATGAGAAGTATTATACATTAATTCTAGGTGTGCAAGGCTGATTCAACACTTGAAATTAATTAATACAATGTATCATAGCAAAATCCTAAAGAAAATAACATACAACTATAGCAGAGGCAGAGAAAATGTTTAACAAAATCCAACACTCATTCTTGATTTTTAAAATAACTATCAGCAAGCTATAAATAGAAGTGGGTATCCTCAATTTGATTTACAAAAGATCTACAAAATACTTAAAGCTAAGATTGTAGTTGACATGAAATGAAAAGTTTGCCCTATTTTTACTTTCTTTGCTTCTAGTAAACCTCATACTAAAAATTTTAGTTAATGAAATAAGAACACAGAAATTAGAAACAAAGAAATAAAACCGTCTGTGTGTGACATGACTGTCTCTGTAGAAAATAGCGACATAAACCTAAGTGTAAAACACGCAACTGTAAAGCTTCTTGAAGACAAAATAGGAGAAAATCTGTTCCTTCGGCATGACCTATGAAAGAAAAATTTGATAAGATAGACTTTGTTACAATTTTTTAAATCTACTCTGAGGGCCAGCGAGATAGTTCAGTGGTCTATAGTGCCTGCTTAGGCAAGCTTAGGCAGGCTCAGGAGACCTTGGCTCGATCCGCAGCACCATGTGCTGTATCAGCCCTGTCTCCCAGGTGGGTTGAGCTGGTCAAAAAATAAAAAATAAAAAATAAAATAAAATCTACTCTGTGAAAGACAGTGCTGCGAGAGGCGGAAGACAAGGCACCAATGGGGAGAATGTATTTGTCCCACACGACACCTGACAGGAGGCTGTACCCAAAACGTGCCCACCTACCACCACAAAACAAGAACAAAAGCAGAAAACAACCCCCATTCTTAAAACATGATGATAAAAAAGCAAAAAGGTGATCAAAAGATGTGAACACACACCTTAAGGAAGGTGCTTGAAGAAGGCGCCCGGATGGCAAATAATACATGGAAATACGCGCAACATGTAAAAATAGGTAACTGCAAAATAAAACAGTATGACACTACTAATCTCCTAATAGAATGGTTAAAACCCAAAGCACTGACACCAAATAATGGCCTGACGCTGGAGCGGCAGGAACTTTCCTCATCACTAGTAGGGCTACAAAAGCAGAAGGGTCATGTTGGAAACAGCCTCAGTTTCTTACAGAACTAGACACGTCCTTACCACGTGACCAAGCACTCCTGCACCTCCGTACTTAGCCATGTGATTTGAAAAGCCTGCGTTTATGTAAACCCTGCAGGCGAACATTTATAGACACTTAATTCATACTTTTCCAGGTCATGGCAGCAAATAACCTTTAGTAGGAAAATAGATAAATAAACTGCAGCACATCTGCCCAACAGAATATTATTTAGCAATAAAATTATGAGCTGTCAACGCCAGAAAAAGGCATAGAGAAATTTTAAATCCATTTTACTGAGAGAAAGAAGCCAGGCTCAACAGTCTACACAAAAGTGCTGTCCATATCAACTTAGAAAAGCGAAACTACAGACATAGCAGAAGAAATCAGGTAGTCCAACATATTTAGTGAGGGAGAAGGGAGCGATGAACGGGTGGAGCACAGGGGATGGCTGAGGACGGTGACTACTCTTGTCATACTGTCTTGAGAGGTGCCTGGCGCTGGCAGTGCTGAGACCCGGAAGGATGTATAAGACGGAGGGCGAACCCGCACGTGAACTGCGGCCTTTCCTGAATGATGCTGTGTCCACACTGGCTCAGACACCAATGAAGGCCCTAAAACAAAAGGAGAAACTGCATAGGGAAGAGAGGTTTGTAAGAACTCTGCACTTCCTGCAAAGTGTCCTATAAATCTGCCACTGCTCATGAAAATTAAGTGTATTCATTCATAACAACGTAAGTAAACTCAGAAGACTGTAGAAAATGCATGTAATTTTTATCACAAAGGACTGATATTCTAAACATATAAAGTTAAAAAAAAATAGGAAGAAACCACCAAATTAAATAGAAAACAAAAAGACTGGGTGTGGTAGCACCCCTGTAATCTTAGTACTTGGGAGGCTGAAAACAGGAGAATCAGAGTCCAATCTATATAGTAAGGCCCTGTAGACCTTGGTCCTAAATATAGAAATAAATAAATAAGGGGGGGGGGAGGTGTAACAGATAATTCACAAAAAACGCAGTCAACTCTTAAAGACATGAAAAGTATAAAACCCTCCCCAAAATAAGAGAAATGGGAAATTAAAACTGCCCTCGAGTTTAGTTTCTTATAACTAGGTAAACAAATAAGCCTGGTGCACGTGCTGTGGCAAGGCTGTGGGGCAGGGAATGGATGCCCTGACTCATTGCTGTTAAGAAGGAAAAACAAAATTTACCGCAAAAAAATAAAATAAAATAAAATAAAATTTAAAAAAAGGAAGGAAAAACAGCACTGGTCTTGTGAAGGACAATTTGGCAATAGCTGCTGAAAGCCCTCTGCTTGTATCTTTTGAGGCAGTAGTCCCACCTCTAGGAATTTATCCTAAAGAGAGCCCAGGACAAGAAAAGCAAAATGAAATTTGTGAAATGTATTATGACACATGTGACTATAAAACACAGGAAACAAACCAAGTGCCTGTAAAAACCGCAAATATATAGGCCATAATGCACAATGTGGGCCACCGTAAGACAGCCAAGGAAGGTTCCTATACTGAGGGGAGAGATCTCTGGGATAGATCAAGGGGGTGGGGTGGGAGAGAACGGTAGAGACACTGTATGATATTCTGCCTCTTGGGTTTATTCTTCCAAAAAGAAAGAATAAAATAATAACGAAGACTAAGTGTTTAGCTGCAACTGAGGGAGCACCTGGGTGGAAACAGCAAGAGTAGAAATTAAACTTTCTGAGATATACCTAGCTTTACCATCATATCTAGCTTATTATTTTAACTTGGGCTATCTATGTAACTACGCATACATTTAGAACATATTTCTTTACAGGTAGCCCTTTTTTCTTGGTTTCAGATCACTATGTACAAAACTGCAATGAACTTGCTTACACGTATGGCCTGACCCATTGGAGCTTACATTTCTATAGGATGGAATGCTAAGGGGACAGGCTGACAGTGTCAAACTTTCAGTTATGAATTTTTCAGGCATAGAGAAATAGAAGGAAATGCTAATGAACCTAATACATATATTAAGCAGCAGGTGGAACCTCACAGAGCAAGAGTAACTGCTAGCATATTTATACATGCAATATTATTTTGACAGTCCGTACTAAGTAGAATCTGCCTTAAAGACAAGAAAGCACAAGCAAGAACATTTAAAACTGGCCACAGAAAACAACAATTTAAAAGGTTCCCTCTGATCTAAATTAGAACAATTTGAGTGCTTAAAGGAATAATGAAAGCAATGGATATGCATAAAATATATAAAAACCCTTGAATTAACATTATAAAAACAATGGTCACCACTAGAAAGCATTAGGGTATTAATTTATTGTTCTGAAAATTGACATGTAAGAAGAAAGAAGTCACTGACCTAACTACTGCAGGACAACCATGTCGGAAGGAACGGCATTACTAGGAAAAAGTCACCATTTTTAACAAGGGAAGACTAGATCTAAGCTACATATATCCAACCAGAGGTTGATGTGAATTATATCTTATACTTAGCAGATCTGAACTATTCTTAACTCGTGGATCAGTATTATCAATGTCCCCATATTTATAACGGTAATTATAAGTATATATTTGTAATATTTGAAGCAGAATAGCTTGACTGATGATTGCACATGGATATATGGGGAAGTGTGGAGAAAGCACCGGGTTAATAGGGTTTCCTTGGAGTCGGGTGTTTTGATGGTTGAATCCCCTGTGCACGTGTACATGGAGACAGCCATGACAGGAAGGTCCCTGACACTGAGGGCAGTCTTCGTGCACCCAGCTGCTGGCTCTCTGAGAAGCCTCCCATGACTCCTGGCATAGAGCTTAGGCTGTGGCCATGGCAGTTCAGACCATGTGCTGAGTTAGGAGGTGGTTTTTTGTCTTCAGAGTTGAATGAATCAGTGAGATGATACAAAGGTGTGTGCCTCACAAAGAGCAGGGCACTAGACAAATACTGACATCTCTAATACGATACCTTTAACTTTGAATCTGATTAAAAACCTTTTAATTTAAGTAAGAACCTTGGTGCTTTCCTATAAGCGCATCCAAGCCAACTGTACCATTTTTGATCACTCCTGCTCTGAAATTTGATGTAAGTAAACAGGAAATCACGCCTGAAAGGGGGAGAGTACATGGAAGAAACTGAAGGTGGCAGGACCTTAATGGCAAGGGCAGCGCTTTTCTGAGGCACTGAGTTTCAAAGTGATTGACCTCTAACAAGCCTGTGAGAACATCCGGCATTTTCTCACCGACTGTGGCAGAAAGGTTAATTAGTTTGCCCTGTAAGGAAGAGCCAGGCTTACAGGTAGGTGCACTGGCTGGGCACCCTGCCCTCCAACTCCAGAGTGAGCAGGGTGGGAATCCACTTGCCCTCTCAGCAGGGTCCCCCACCTCAGAAACAGAGCTCTTTTCAGGCCTGGACTCCTCCTGAACCCCAGCCCTTCACAAGGCTGTCTGCCATGTCCTGGCAGAAGAGCCCATGGGCCCTGCCAGGAGCCGTGTTCATCCTCCCGGTGACCCTCCTCAGGGTTTGTTCTTTCTGCCTGATGTTAGTGTCACTTCTTTGCTCCTCAGACACAGCATCCTGACAGGAAGTGGTTGGTTATCAGTGACAGGGCCACCACCCTCCGGCCAGCATGGCTGGGCGACCTGACAGCTGCTCCCAGATCTGTCCTCTCAGCTCCTGAGGCTCCAGGGGTGAATGAGTCTGTCAGAGCTTGTTCTTCTGTGAGTAATGAATGTCCTTGTTTTCATTGTAAATGGGGTCCTTGAGTCCTTTAACTTGGAGTTTTAAAAAGAACCATAGATTTTCTCCTCTCCTCCTTTGACAGCTGTGATTTCTACACTGGCCACCCAGGGAGCAGCTGGGAATGCTTTAGAGAAACACCGGAGGAAGGGCCTGGTGCCAGGGTTTTTGAAAAGGGGCCCTACTGACTCATGGCAGCTGGGAAAATGCCCTGGCAGCCTGCACCCTTCCAATCCCCCAGAAGCAATTCCCACCTCTGCCACCCTCAGTGCCACTGAGAACTCCCAGTGTGGTTCTGCTACTGCTCACTGCTCGTGCCCCTTCCTGCAGCTGCCTGATCCCTACTGACCTGACCCAACCAACTCACAGCCCAGCCCCTCTTCTGCTAAGGAGAAAGAGCTCCAGCCATGACTGCACTGTGGCTCTGGAGCCTCAGCCCATGCTCCTGTCTTCAGCACTTCATTCTGCCTTGCCCTTTTAGGATGGAGCTACACTGGCCCTCAGAGACATACACCTCTTCCCTTACTCTCACTCCTTGACCCTGTCTGCTCCTTAGCAGTTCCCAGAAACATTGAGTTCTGTTGATTTAAGCACAAAGACCTGAAGGGGTGGGCTCCAGCCTCCTTTCTGGTTGCCCACAGGGCTCCACCTCTTTGGTGTTGGCTGCATGTGCCCCCCAGGACATTCAAGATTTGTTCACCCAGGTTCTTTCTAAAATCTGGGAAGCTTTCTCCCCTACGCTCCACAAAGTTCCCTGCAGTCGTTTCTGAGACTCACCAGGTACTGTCAGTGGAGTGCTACATATATGGCAGGCAGAGCATGCTGGGCTCTGACACACCCAGCCTTGCTGAGGGTAGAGGCTCAGACTATGGAACTGTTGTCCTGCAAAGCCCTAGCACCTCCTTGGAGAAAACAGAATGAAGTTCCCACAGCTCAGCAGACTGCCCTCCAATCCTCCTTGAGCTTCTTCCTGCCTGTGCTGGGAGTTAGAGCTACTGGTCTCACCAGTAGCTTCTTTCCAGATTCCTCACCCACCCCAGGAATTGCCTGCCATGGATGTTTGTCCCTAAGCCCCATGGCTTGGATATGCCACTGTCATTCACACACACACA
>PVKA01016688.1:0-47407 GCA_004027165.1 Ctenomys sociabilis | reverse complement strand
ATCAGACTTAAATTAGCAAAACTGACCAAACAAGATATAAAAACCATGGATAATCTAATAATAGGCAATGAAAGTGAATCAGAAAAAAGAAATAAACCCTAAAAACTAAGAAAAATCCAAGCCTGATTGGTTCATTCAATTCTATAAGAACTTCAGCAAAGATCTAATGCCAATAGTTCTTAACCTCTTCAATGATAAAGGAGAAGGAGTTTTGCTGAAGTCATTCTGGGATAGTAGTGTTGCCCCAAATCTGATACCATACAAAGATCCAACTGAAAAAGAGAACGATAGGCTAATTTCTTGAGTGAGCATTAAAGTAAAATTCGTCAACAAAATATCAGCAAACAAAATGTAGCAAGTCATCAAAAAGATCATACATTATGATAAAGTAGGTTTCATTCCATAGATACAAGGATAGTTTATCATATTTAAATCAATCACTGACATCCATTGTATAAACAGAAGTAATGACAAAAATACTTGATAATTCCATTGCAAAAAAAGCTTTCAACAAAATCCAGTGACACTGTCATGATAAAATCCATGAAAAACTTGGGCATAAAAACATCTCATCTCAATTGGATAATAGTCATTTATATTAAGCCTACTACCAACCTCATATTAAGTGGAAAAAAGTAAAAACCTTTCCCTTTAAAAATAGGAGCAAACAAAGATATTCACCATTACCATTCTGTTCAATATAATACTCAAAACATTAGCCAAGACAATCAAACAAAGAGGAAAAATAAATTGAATATATACAAGAAAGGAAGAGTACCTCTGAAAAAGAAGATTGAACAGTTAATGTTCCTTAATTGAGAGAATCAATTTTGTCAAAATGATCATACACATCCAAGCTTATATGTGGATGTAATGCATTTCCAATCAAAATATAAATAGCATTTTTCACGGAACTGCAGAAAACAACCCAAGAATTCATATGGAATCAGAAATGACTCGGAATTGTAGTATGGAACCTGAGCAAGAAGCACAAATCAAGAGGCGTCTTAGTTCCAGATTTTAAGTTTCATTATGCAGTGCAAAAATGTCACGATACTGACAGAAATGGGTCCTTGGCTCAGCAAAAGAGAAGAGAGGATGCAGCAACAAATCCAGGCACATTTGGCCATCTGATCTTTGACAAGGGTCGAAAGTACATGCTAGAGGAAACAGAGAGTATATAGCAAATAGTGCTGCAAACACAGGCTACTCAAATGCAGAAGACTGAATCTAGGCCCATATCATGATGCCATAAACTAAAATAAAAAAGGATTAAAGATCTAAATCTTAAAGCATACATGTTTGATCTGCTAAGGATAAAAATAGGTAAAAATCTTGGGTAAGTAAGGCATGGGCAAGCAGTTTTTGAACAGAATTCTAATTTCAGCAAAGAGAATATTAACAATGAACAAATAGGATTATATTAAAATTAAAAGTGGTCTGCATGGCAAAGGAAACAACCAACAGAGTGAAAGATGATGAGGAAAATATTTTTAGCCATTCCTTGGGCAAAAATTACTATCTAGAATATATATAAGACTTAAAATTAAGGTCTCCCCAAATAAAATACCCAATGAAAAAAAATGGTCACTTCTCAGAAGAAGAATATATTGTTTATATATACAAGAAAAAGCATTTTGATATCTCTGACCATCAGAAATATCTAAATTCAAACAACACTGATACTCCATGTGACTCCAGAAAGAATGGCTACCACCAAGAAATCAAATGCTAAATGCTGGCATGGTTTTGAGAAAAAAGAACATGTTTGTATTGCTGAAAGTCACATAAACCAGCACAATTGCTATGGGAAATATTATGAAGATTCTCACCTCAAAATAAATAGAAATTCCATTCAACCTACCTATTCTCCCTTCTAGGAATTTTCCAAAAGAGTTAAAGACATTAGAGTGATCCTTGCACACTCCCATTTACAGCATGAAAACTCATAACAGCTAAATCTTGGAAGCAGCTTGTGTGTCCAACAGAAGAAGGGACAGATAAAATGTGGCATTTATATAAAATGGAATACTATTCTGTCCTACAGAAGGATAAATTTGAGTCATTTGTAAGAAAATAGATGCAAGTTGAGAACATGAGTTTAAGTGAAATAAACCAGACGCTGAACATTAAATATCACATCATTTCTCCTATATCAGAAATCCAAAGTTTATTATAAATAAAATAAGAAACAAAATAAAAGTTAATTTGAAACAGGGAGTTCCTTTTGGAAAAGGAAGTGATCAAGACACTGAGAGGCAATAGGAGAATGGAAAGTAAAAAGAATTAAAATGTGATGTGCCTGTTTGCTCACTCTTCATGATGAATGTAGCTGTTATGTAGTGCAAACATACACTAAGAAAAACAAAAATTAAAAAATGAAATATCTTTAGAGGTAGAATTAAAGTTTTTAGTTTTGGATTTGTTGAGTGTTTTGTCTACAAAATATTAACAGTGGAATATTTGATCACCGACTGAATGCATTATTATAAAGAAAATGAGAAATACATTTTGCCATCAATAGTATGTGTGTAGTAATGAAGGTCATAGATAAGAATGAGACTATGTAGAACAATAAATAGATACAAAAGATTAAATGACCCATGAGAGCCCTGGAAAATACTAATACAAAAAGGACAATGGGGGGAAAGAATCTCATGAGGTACTTAGACAAAGCTTGCAAAAATCAAACAGGGTTGTTTTCCTGAAGTCAAGAAAGAAGGAGTGTTGAGGAGGTAAGAGAAGAAAAGTGTGACAACTAGTTAGGTAACCATTATATCTGGAAATCATCAGTCTTTGTAAATTTATGAAAAGTGCTTTTGTAAATGTAAGGTGGCAGCAGTACTGCAGGGCCTTGAGGTACCTAAGAGAGACTGACAGATAAGAAATCATCATGTATTACCAAATGCATGGATATAGTTGCAGTTCATTTGTCTATCTGTCTGTCTATCTATTCATCTATCTCTCTATATCTATTATCTATCATCTGTATGTGCAGCATATTTGTTAGGCCAGTTTTGAACATATTTGATATTTGATTCAATTCAAATTGTTACTTTAAGCAAGGATTTGTGTCCCAACTTTTGAGGTGTATAAAATTTCCATAAGAATAGCACCAGATTTAAGAACAAGTGAATTTTTATACCTTTCATTTTCAGTTACTGAATGCAGACATGCTAATACTCTTTTTATTTGTCATTTGTAAAAACACATATTTGAGTTTTCCATGTGGAATACTGAGTAAGGAATGCTTTCAGGTGGTATTGATATTTCCGGGAGTATAATCTTTATTGATGTTCTGTCATTCCTATACTATAAATCAGTAGTGGGACACACACTACACTGGCTTATTTGTTATCAATGAAAGCTCTGAAAGGTTCTTTATCACTACGGTATATCATGTGGGTAAAATACCTCAAAGTTGTTCAGAGTACTATGTGCTTTTCATTATAGTTTATCTAACTAGTGCAGACTGAATAAGTTATGTTCGAATTCCATTCTAGGTCAGTCAAACAATACTTTATATAAAGAATTTTATATAAAGAATTAACTTTTAATATTAGTTTCCAATTTAATGGTTTTTTTCCATAAGCTTTCTACCATTTGTAACATACAGCCATTTCTAAGTATGCTTCACAATTTAACAGAAAAGGTCCTTATAAAATTACACAATAGGTGCTATGATAGACTTGGAGATCAATTTACATTATTATTTTATGCATTTTACCATATCTGTTCTTCAGGTACAGCAAATACTTCAGAATTTTAATCATATTAATTGCTTTTCTAGTTCGCTTAAGATTGATATTTTCTTCAAACCTATTTCTTTTTCAGCAATGATTTTAAATTTCTAGCGAAGTTACCACAGATTGGGTCTATTGAGCAGTTGGCTATGTCACACAAAGTAGGCACATATTTCGATGCATTCTGTGTTACTGAAATATACTGCCAGAGTTGAGTGTATGAGAGAAGACCCATGAGCTCTGTACTCAAAGAGCTGCAACATAAAATCAACAGTTCAGTTTTCCACATGTAATCATTCTAAGACTTGAATAGATCTCTTGCACCTTCCTGCTCCTCCTCTTCCTCCTTTTCCTTCCTTCTCCTTCTTCTCCTCCTCTTTTTCCTCTTCCTCTTCCTTTCCTCTTCACAACTATTTATTGTTTTTAGTGAGGAGGGGCTAATGTTGAAATCCTTGGACATGAAAGTATATTAAAGTTTTAGGATTAACTTTTTATTCAGTATCATGGTGAAGTGGCATCTGCGTTGTTAGGAAACAATAGTTTTATTACTCTGTCTCTTCATTCTACTGAAAAACTTGGGCATGGAACGTCTGCAAGTCATATGCTTCTTAAGATCAAAATTGTGAAGATTTTATATATATAAAATGCATTAATTTTAAGTTTACCAATCAACTGAACTTTAATGAATATATTGATATGCCCATGCCTACCACTACAGATGTGGCATAGGAAATTTCTATCATTCCTTTGAACCACTTTTACTTGATGGAAATTTGAAATTATAAGCACTGAATATCACATATATATGTGGGAAAACCTATATTCTAATTTCATTGCAACTGGAGCCAATTTTAGAGTTTTTGATAAATGAAGGTTTTCTTCAAAAAGAGCACACTGTCTATTATTTATAAAGAAGGTAAGGTAATTAATATATCTATGGAAGATATCTTGTGGTTCTGAGAAATGCATATTTGAGAAATATTTAGGTATATCTCTATTAGTTTAGTTTTGTGTTAAATACTATGAATAACTGAAAAAAATGGAGTTATCTTTATTTATAACTGTACAAATAGAAAAAGAAAATCGAGCCATGTTTTTCAGCAGTTGTTAGCCAAATGACACAATAGTTTTGATTGTTTTATTTACTGACTTGAATTTTGTGATACTTAATATGCTTTTCTATTTCTTATAATCTTTTCATGTGTTTTACTTAACATATTTATTATAAAAGCAGTATAATATATTAACAAATTTTTAAATTTATAAGGGCAAAAATAATATTGGCATCCTATTATAATCACTGATGTGTATATTTTTATGTTCTTTTCCAACATTTTTTGATTTAAAAATATAATGTTCAAAATAATTCCTGAGATAGTGAGCTACATTTGATGCATGGCATTCACAGATAAAGGCTGAATTATGTAATATCCTTTTAATAGAATATACCCACAATAAATTTCTGTACCATGACTATGGGGATATAAAATGCACATATATATGCACACAGTAATGTGCACCTACAAGCACATATATACACACACATCCACATACATATACTCACAAAGTACCTCGCATTGTGGATTTGTCTACTTATGTTCCAATTCTGTCATCACGATTTTCTTGTGATCTATATATTCTAAGCTTCCATTTTCTCATTTGAAAATTGAAACAATATTACCAGAAAACATAATTTACATTGAGAAAAAATTAAAAATGATTAAAACAAATTTGTTTTTATTATTCTGAAATGTACTTACCTAGCTATTGAGAATTTAAACAAAAATATTATAAAAATGTTTTTAAAAATCTTGTCTAATTAGGGCATCCTTAATATAGCTTCTGTCCTAAGTGACCTTTTATATTCTAATTCTATTCAAATTGATATCTCAAGAACTGCGGAAATCCTTTTATGTGCCTGAATGCCTGAGTAATCTGGGTTGCAGCCATTAGCCTGTTGAAGCAAGTGACAATTCATCATTTCAAAGAACTTATCATTTTGTGCTCAACTAAATTCTATAATCAAGTTTTTGGAAAAGTTGCTTTGTGTTCTTCCACTTCAGAGTACAAATAATTTAAATGTCCAGATTAAAGACAAAAGTGAGAAAATATTTGCACTTGTTTGCTACTATCTATGTAGTAACCAAATATTTTGATAAATTTATTTGAATTATAAACTTTTCTGAAAAGCAGAGAGACAATAGGCATATAACATTAGTTTATTGCTATAATTGTTGTATTTTAAAGTTAATAATTATTGTTCATGTTAGTAACCTAATTTATATAGTGAACTTTATCATAGGTAATGTACATATGGACAAAACTGTATATATGAATATACTGAGTAGCCAAACCAACTGTGTAAAAAATATAAAAAATAATTGCAAGATTACTAAATGGATAAATGAACATAGTAGAGATTCCAGGAATAAATTCACCCTCATATGAAAAAACCAATTGCTTTTGATCAAAATAAAATGCAAGTCAGTGATTAAAATGGAGTTTTATAGAGATGGGTGGTGAAACTATTAAATATGCATAAAGCAAAAATTAACAGGGATATATATACTTAATATCATATAAAAATTTAATTCTTAATGGGTCATAAACCTAAATGTAAAATCTAAAGCTATAAAATTTATTATATATATATATATATATATATATATATATATATATATATATATATACTTTTCTTTTGGTCTGTTCTGAGACAAGGTTTCACTATGCTGTTCAGGTTGGCTTGAACTCACTTTTTAGCCCATCCTGGCTTCAAACTTCCAGTGATCCACCTGCCTCAACCTCCCAAGTACTGGGATTACAGACATGCACCACCATGACTAGCCAAGCAAAAAAACTTTAGAAATACATAATTGAAATAAAATTCATGGTTTCTCATTGAGATATCTCAGTGAGATAGAAAACTCATGTACAATAGTGATACTACAGAGCATAAGACAGCAAACTTTTGCCTTGTAATTCTTAAAAATTAAAATTTTCTTCTCCGGCCCTCCAGACCCTCACTGAAGCCAGTCCTCAGGTCCAGGAGGTGAGTGGGACTGTCCGCCCTCCTGCCAAATCCTCATTACTGCCAGACCCAGGCCCAGCATGTGAGTGGGACCACCCATGGCCACTGGGCCTTCACTCCAGCCAGCACCCAAGAAGGGCATGTGTGGAACTTCCTGCACCAGACAGGCCTGGTGTGGCACCCTGTGATAGAACTCCATGTAGAGAGGCTAGAGGTAAGACCCACCCAGGTGATCCAGGAGCAGAACATCTTGCCAGAGTGGCACAGCAGGTTCACTTCCAAGGACTGCAGCAGGAAGAAGTGGAGCACAGCAGCCAGACACAAGAAACACCTACCTGGATGAGTTTGAACTTGGTAGATCCAGACCTGGGGCTAAGGTAATAACTCTACTAAAGCTCTAAATGAAAGGTTCAAAGACAGTGCTATACAAAATGACAGAGAAGGAGCAAAATTCATTCTCAGGCTCCGAGTCCACCCAGATCAAATGCATAGAAAAAATTGGAAATCATGTGCCTGAAATCTCTGAAATAATAGTGTCTGAAGTAAAGAAACAACTGCAGAAAGCTATAGAGGAAATCATATTAGAAATAATTTCTGAAGTAAAAAAAGAAATGATAACTATAATGAGAGAAGTAATAAGTGCTTCTAAAGAAGACACTGATAAAGAAAAGAGAAGAGAATAGAAAAATGATAGAATCCTTGAATGAACAGTATAGGAAAGAGAATGCATGAAGCAGATTCAAAGTGAGATACAGGAAATTAAAACTTTAATCACCAGCTGGATGATTGAATGAAATCCATTGAATGAAATTCATTGATTGAATTAAAACCACTGAATGAAAGTGAAAATAGACTTTCAGACCTTGAAAGACACCATTGTAACTAGTGAAAAGGTAAGAAAAGATTTCTTAAAAACAACAAGGATGCATGAAACAATACTGCAACATTTGCAAGATGATGCAAAGATGAACAATGTAAAACTAATCGGCATCAATGAGATGGAAGGAGTCCATACACATGATATAAATAGAATATGGGCAGAAGTAATAGCAGAAAACTTTCCAAATATGGGGAAACATTCTCACATTCAGGTAACCAAAGCATATAGAACTCAAATACTCTGATTTCTCTTCAGATTGTATAAATTTTTTGCATGTGGAACTCCAAATAACATTAATCCAGTTAAAACCACACCCAGACATATAATAATGAAAAATTCAGCACAGGAACAGTATACTTAGAGCTACTAGAGAAAAGAAAAAGATCACATTTAAAGGAAAACCCATCAGAGTGATGACAGGTTTCTCTTCACAAACCATCAAGTCAAGAAGAGCATGGAACAAAGTATTTCAAGTCTTGCAAGAAAACAAATTCCAACCCAGAATAATAGACCCTACAAAACTCTCTTTCAAGTTTATTGGCGAAGGGAAATACTTCCGTGACAAAGAACAACTAAAGAATTTCATGACAACAAAGTCAACCCTACACAGATTACTAAATGATGTTCTAGAGAGGGATCAAAATGACCACAACTCCATGAATGAGAATTGAAAGAACCCACCAAATAAGGCAAACAATTAAACACATGAAAAAAAAAGAGATATACAACAGCAGTCTTTCAGTTAGTCTTTTGTATACAGGAGCAAAATATTTCCATTAGCATACTCTATAAATGGACTTCTGTACCCTATGGGTCATGATGCAGTCTGGGTCTACAGGGTGGATATCAAGGAAATAGCTGTAGCTCAGTCGCACAAGAGACATCTGGCCATCAGTAAGTGCCATGGACACTGTACATGTCCACCACATACTAGAACTTTGTGTGATATTCTATTCCTAAAGTATAAGAAGTGCTGGTCATATATTTGCCATTCCAGTTTTTTGTTATGGTTTATTCTTATTAATTCTTTACTTTCATGAAAACTTTTTCTTAGTTGATATTTTTGTATATATTAACCTAATCAAACACTGTTTAAGTACTCTGAATTGATCACAGATTTGTACATGTGGTACATGACATTCTGGCCTCTTAGTTGGACTCACAATTTAATGTTAATTTTTGAATATTATTTTGAAATATTTAATTTAATTTTGAATTAATTAATATTTAATTAATTTTCTGAGCATTGCTTAATTTTAATTTCTGTTTTAAGATTTATACTGTATTTTTTGACTTATAATCTACTCATAAGACATGGTGGGGGTCAGGGAGATGGCTCAGTGGAATAAGCGCTTCCCTGGCAAGCGCAAGCCTGAGTTCAATCCCTGGTTCCGCCATAGAGAAAAAAAAGATCCATCCTAAGACATGGTATGATATTTTCTCTTAGTGTTAGAAACTTTAAGAATTGCACTTCCATTTTCCATTGACTTTTATATTAGTTCTTCCTTGTCTTCTATGTGTATACACACGCACACACACACACACACACACACACACACACACATGAAAACATACGTATACAGCCTGACATGAGATTGATACCATTTTGTGGAAATCTTCAATGACCTTTTAAATGGGTTCATGTAATATAATTATATTTTACATAGTCCTTCATAACTACCATTTGGAGAGCTCTTTATTCTTTATCCAGGGTCAAACAGCTACTTCTCTTGCCTTCTTGATTATGGCCTTTGTTATTTTCTATATGTTATGTCTGGAGGTATTAGAATATTTCACATTTGTATAGTTGGAAAACATTTTACTTTTAGTTCTCAACAGTATGTTTGCTAAGTATAAAGCTAAATGAGGACAGATTTTTTTTTTTGGTCCTTTGAATAAATGAGTCTGGTTTCTTACCCACTTGCTCTTTTGTCTTTCTAATGTGAAATAAGATATTATTTAATTTTGTTTTTCCATAGCTAATATCTTTTCTATGTATATACTTTAATGATTTCTTTCTTTACAATTAGTTTTGGACAGTTTCATTTTTGTATATCTTGGTATGATTTTATTCATATTTCTTGTGTAAAATGTTCATTTTTTTTCTTAAAAATGTGGTGTTATAATTTTAACTAAATTCAGAAACTTTAAATGTTTAAATATTTATTGCCTACCCCTTTCTACTTTGAGAATTCTTATATGAATATAAGTTTCTTGATTTTGGCATAAAGATAACTACTATATGACTGATCTATAAACTCTTTTCTTCTTCATGTTTCTTTTAGAAAATTTTTATTGTTATATTCATTTATGTTTGTAAATAATTTTTTTACAATGTAAATCTATTATTAATCTCATGTTATGTATTCATTTCAGGTATATTTTTCTAAAATTCACTCTATCTACATCTTATATCATTCACATTTCAATATTTGTCTACAATTTTTAATTTGCTATATAATCACTATTGATTTTCAATAATATTTAATGAGAAATAAAATAAAATATAATAAGATACATATACTTACATGTAAAAAATGTCTGCTCTTCCATTAATACTCTCAAGAGAAATGAAAGATAAAGCAGAGATGATGAAAAAATGTTAGTTATGAATGTATTTTCAGGCCAGGGAAGGAGCTTGGTGGTGTAAGTGACTGCCTGGCAAGTGAAAAGTCCTGAGTTCAATCCCTGGTAAACAAAAAAAAGCAAAATAAAAGAACTTATTGATTAAAGATGTTATGTTTATTATATATAAAAACTTCACAAAAATAAAAAGAGAAAAGTAAAATATAAAAACTTTAATAAAACCATAATATTAAAAGACAAAATGATTTGAACACTTGTCGAAACAACACAGTGATGACAAATAAGCACATTAAAAGATATCAGAAATCACTAGTCATTAAAGAAATAGGAATTAAGCAACAAAATAGTGATAAGCATTTATTTAAACAACTAAAAATACTGATACAAAGTTTGGCAAGGGTATGCAGGAACTGACTTGCTATGGGAATACATCCTCCCAAAATTCATAGGTTTAAATAATATCTTATTCACTGTGCTGCCTCAGAAAGAGGAATCTGGTTCTTAGCAGATACTGAATATATTTCCACCTTGATCTTGGGTTTCCTAGACTCTAAACTGAGAAATTTATCTTGTTCACAGCCATCAATCTGTGTGATGCTGGGATTCAACCCAAACTAAGTAGAGCATTAAGTCACCTATTTCTGTCATGTGTAGTAGTTTTTGAGTAACCTATTATTATGTAAAATTGAGTTGGCTGTGAGCGTTGGATGAGTAAGGCAAAGGGAAAAAGGAGGAAAGATGCTAGTGTGAAAGGGCCCCTACCAAAGCAATATTTACCCTAAAATAGTCTCATGTTTGAAAAACATCATTTATTTATAAAAGAGAAAAAGTTAATAGAAAATAATTTGGATTTTGGAATTTTTGTTCTCTAAAATGTAATCTCAATGGTGGTAGCTTGTCAACAAGTATGTTATGTGTAAAAACAAAGAAAATAACTTAAGTGCCAAACTTCTAAAGGCATAATTATGCTGGAAAAATTAATACATGATACATTTTCATGAATCTAAAAGAACGCAATTAAAATCTAATTAAAAAAGTGGATGAGTTACATGAATGGCATTACATAAACATACTAAGGAATTGAAAGAGAGACATACATTTACTCAATAAACCTGGAAAGAAGTTCACATTTGATCTTACCTAGAGAAATATGGAATTGAACACTGTGTTATCATAGCTGCTTATTCTGAGTACACATTGTGGAGAGGCTTGCATTTTGTGAAACTATCTTAAAGAGTTTAAGTAAAGTAACATTCTTGATCTTCCTTGACCCTGCCCATGCCTGCCCAGCCAGAGTGACTGACCTGAGATAGTGGGGCCAACTTTAGCAGCCTCCTGGATCCCGCCCCCAAGCCCTCCCAGTGAGTGGGAATTTGCAAGATTCATCAGGCTTCCCAGATCAGTAAGTGTGTAGTGAGTCTGAGGGAGAGCCTTTGGCTTCTTCCCATGCACGCTACACGGATCCCCACCCCCAAGCCCTCCAAGCCAGTGACCTGCCTGAAACCTTAGGGCCTACTCACCAGTAATTCCAAGGATTCCCCTGCCCTAAAGCCCGCTGAGCAAGTGGAAATTTCCTTGACTCCCTGGGCATCAAAGTTCAATGAGAGGAGAGCTCCAGGCCCGACACACCAGAGAGACATTTCCCAGCGATCCGCTGTCCCACCCTTTAGCCCTAGACCCAGAGCAGCCAGGCCTGTGAGTGAGAACTCCAGGCCTGCTGCACCAGAGGGACATTTCTCAGCGATCCCTGGTCCCACCCCACGGCCAGAAACCCAGCACAGCCTGGCCTGTGAATGAGGGCTCCAGGCCTGCCAAGCCAGAGGGACCTTTCCCAGCCTTCACAGGTTCTGGCCCACTGCCTCAGATCCAGCACAGCTTGGCTGAACCAGCACAACCTACCCAGTGAATAAGAACATCCATTATCCTTTTGGGAGCCCAGCGGACCCACCAAAGCCCAGGCCCACCCACCTAGAGAGCAACCTGCCTGAGACAGGAGGGCCACCTTGGACAACTTTCCAGATACTCACCCCAAAGCCAGCCAAGATAGTGGGAATTTTCACTACTTGCTCTGCATCCCAGTTCAGTTTGTGCTTCCTTGACCAGGGAACCAACAGAGGGGAATCATCGGAGCTATAGCAAAAAGGAACTGAATACAACAGCTAGATCCAGAACAGGCATAACTGGATAATTTCAAACTTAATAGACTGGCACCCGAATCTCATTAGACGCTAAGATTATAGCTCCACCAAAGCTCTACACCAAAGATCAGAGGTCAGTGCTATGCAAAATGACAAGAGCAAGGAGAAAAATGCAATCTCAGGCCTTGAGTCCACCAGTAAGTGCAGAGGACACTAGCTCAGCTGAAATTAATGAATTAACAGATACAGAAGCAAAGGAACAACAGCAGAAAGGTATAGAGGAACTCAGACGAGAGTTAATTCCTGAAATAAAAAAAGAAATATGTGAATACATAGCATCTGAAATAAAGAATCAAATCCAGAAACATCGGGGGGAAAAACAATGCTTGCAAAGAACAAGTGCAGAGAGCACTATTCCAGATGAAATGTCTGAATTAACAGCATCTAAAGCAAAGAAACAACAGCAGAAAGGTCAGGAGGAACTCAAAGGAGAAATAATTTCTGAAATCAAAAAAGAAGTCTTTGAAAAAAATTCTTTGAAATTATAGCATGTGAAATACAGAAACAAGTCTGAAAATATACAGAGGAACCTAACTTGGAAGAAACTGCAGAAAAAGAATTAATAACTACCTTTAAAGAAGACATGGACTAAAAAAAAATAGAGGAGATCAGAAATATGATGGATTCCTTGAATGAGCAACACAGAAAAGAAATAGAACACATGAAACAGAGTCAAAGAGATAGAGAAGAAATAAAAATATCAATCAACTGTTTGAGTGAAAGCGTAGACAGAGTTTGAGATCTTGAAGACACTGGTGCAGCTAGTGAAAAGGGGAGAAAGGATCTCTGAAAAACAATGAGAATGCAAGAAAAAATAATACATCACCTGCAAGATGATGCCAGGATGAACAATATGAGATTAATTGGCATCAATGAGAATGAAGGAGTCAATACAAATGACATAAAAAGAATTTGGGGGGAAATAATTGCAGAAAACTCCCCAAATATGAGGAAACAACCCAACATTCAGCTAACCAAACATACAGAACACCAAATAACTTCAACCCAAGTAAAAACTCACCAAGACATATAATATTCAAGATCCCAGAAATCCAAAACAAAAATAATATATTGAAAGCTGCTAGAGAGAAGAAGCAGATAACATTCAAAGGAAAACCCACCAGAATTACATCTGACTTCACTACACATACCATGAAGGCAAGCAGAGCATGGAGCAGAGTTCTTCAAGTCTTGTACAAAAAAAATTCGTACCCTGCAAAACTCTCTTTCAAGTTTGATGGAGAAGTGAAATACTTCCACAACAAAGAACAACTGAAGAATTTCATGATGACAAAGCCATCCCTACACAGGCTCCTGAAAAGATGTTCTAGAGAGAAACCACAATAACCAGAACTCCGTGAATGAGAATGGAAAGAACCCACTAAACAGGACAGACAATTAAACACAGGATACAAAGGAGTAAACAACAGCAGATATATATCATCTTTTTTTTTTTTTTTTTTTTTGGGCGGGACTGGGGATTGAACTCAGGTTCTTGCACTTGCCAGATAAGCGCTTATTCCACTGAGCCATCTCCCCAGCCCAACAGGTATATATCATGACAAACATAAATCAACACATTTCAATTATAACCATCAATGTAAATGGACTCAATTCACCAATTAAGAAAAATGGATGGGCACAGTGGATTAAGAAACAAAATCCACCAATATGCTATATACAAGAAACACACTTAACTCAAAAGGACATTCATAGGCTCAAAATCAAAGGATAGAAAGCAATACTACACGCCCCAGCACCTCAGAAAAAAGCAGGGGTAGCAATTCTGTTCTCAGACAGTCTCAATTTCAAACCAAGAATGAGCAAATGACACAAAGAAGAACACTATATATTGGTTAGGGGAAAAATTCAAGAGGAAGAAGTAACACTCAGAAATATGCAGCAAACACAGGAGCACCCAACTATGTAAGACAAATATTAATGGACATGCAAAACCTAATATCTAAAACCACAATCTGAACAGGAACCCTTAACACCCCTTACCTCAAAAAGATAGATCAACCAGACAAAAAGTTGGCAAGGAAGTAGCAGAACTGAACCAGTGCTTGGAAAAAATGGACCTGGTGGACATATACAGAGTGTGCCACCCAACCACAGTTGAATACACATTTTTTTCAGCTGCACATGGGTCATTTTCCAAAATAGACTACATAATAGCACAGAGGTCATACTTAAGTATATGCAAGGAAACAGGAATTATCCCATGCATATTATCTGAGCACAGTGCAATGAAACTGGAACTACATGACAAAAGAAACAAGAAAAACCCGCTAAATTCATAGAAACTAAACAACACCCTACTCAGCAATCAATGGGTTGCAGAAGAAATTAAACAAGAAATTCAACAATATCTACAATTCAATGAAAATTCAAGCACAACTTACTGGAATTTGTGGGATGCGATGAAAGCAGTTCTTAGATGGCAAATCATAGCTATGAACTCACACATTAGGAAAACAGAATGAGAACAAATAAATACCCTAATGATGCATCTCCAACATCTAGAAAAAGAAGAGCAAATGAAACCCAGAGAGCAAAGACGGGAAGAAATCATAAAGATCAGAGCAGAAATTAATTCAATTGAGATGAAGAAAATAGTTCAAAGAATCCACAAATCAAAAAGTTGGTTCTTTGAAAGACTTAATGAAGTTGATAAGCATCAAGCCAACCTCATAAAAAAGAGGAAAGAAAACTTCAAGTACATGCAATAAGGATTGAAAGGGGTGAAGTCACCACAGACCCAATAGAAATTCAGAAGATTATCAATAGTTACTTTGGGAATCTTTATGCTCACAGAATAGAAGACAGAAGAAATGGACAGATTCCTCAAAAGGTACAAATAACCAAAACTGAACCAAGAAGATATAACAACTCTCAATAAGCCAATAACAGCCAACGAAATACAAAACCTAATTAAAAGCCTACTGACAAAGAAAAATCTAGGTCCTGATGGATTCACAGCTGAATTCTACAAGAAATTTATAGAACATATAATCCCTACACTCTACAACTCTTCAATGAAATTGAAAAGGAAGCAGTCCTCCCAAAATCATTTCTGGAGGTAAGTATTATACTGACTCCAAAACCAGGGAAAGACACAACAAAAAGGAGAACTAGAGGGCAATCTCCCTCATGAACATGGATGCAAAACTACTTAATAAATTCCTAGCAAATAGAATACAGCAAATCATCAAGAAGATCATGCCCATGACCAGGTAGGATTCATCCCAGGGATGCAAGGATTGTTCAATATTTGAAATCTATAAATGGAATACACTATATTAATAGACTGAAATCTGAAAGCCACATGATCATCTCAATTGATGCAGAGAAAGCTTTTGCCAAAGTCCAACACTCATTCATGTTCAAAGTCCTACAGAAAACTGAAATAGATGGACTCTACCTTAACTTGATGAAACCCTATCACAACCCAAAAGCTAATATAATCCTAAGTGAGGAAAAATTGAAATCTTTTAGTCTTAAATCCGATACAACACAAGAATGTCCTTTATCACCCCTCCTATTCAAAATAGTCTTGGAAGCATTAGCAGCAGCCTGTAGAAAAGAGGGAGAAATAAAGGGAATAAGAATAGGTAAAGAAGAAGTTAAATTATCACTGGTTGCAGATGACATGATACTTTATTTGGAAAACCCCAAAAATTCCACCAAGAAACTACTAGAACTGATATGGAAATTCAGGAGCATAGTAGGATACAAAGTCAATACTCAAAAGTTTTTAGCATTCCTCTACACAGATAAGAAGCATACTTAAATGGAAACAATGGAAACAATACCTTTTACAATAGCACCGTGCAAAATGAAATACCTTGGAATTTACTTAACCAAGGAAGTCAAAGATCTTTCCATAGAAAATTACAACACCCTAAGAAAAGAGATTATAGGGGATTTCAGAAAATGGAAAGATATTCGATGCTCCTGGATAGGAAGAACCAACATTGTGAAGATGGCCATACTCCCAAAATTGCTGTACGGATTAAATGCAATCACTATCAAATTACTACCAACATACCTCCCAGACCTAGAGAAATTGTTCCTGAAATTTTTTGGAACCACAAACAACCTAGAATAGCAAAGGCAATCTTGGCCAATAAAGACAAGGCAGGAGGCATCACAATTCCTGACTTGAAATTATACTACAAAGCCACTGTGATAAAATCAACATGGTATTGGCAACGAAATAGACATGAGGATCAATGGAATAGGTCAGAAGATGCAGAGGCATCTACGAGAACACTCAGTCATCTGATCTTTGACAAAGTGTCCAACAAGCTTAATGGAAGAAAGACAGCCTCTTTAACAAATGGTGCTGGAAAACCTGGCTTTCTACTTGCCAAAAACTAAAACTTGACCCAGCTCTATCACCATGCACTAAGCTAAAGTCAAAATGGATTAAAGATCTAAACATCAAGAAAGAAACACTCAATCTCCTGAAAGAGAAAGTAGGAGGAACTCCTAAAAACATAGTGGTAGGTAAAGAGTTCAGAACAAACATATATTTACACAGGAAACACTTGAATGAATCAACAACTGGGATCAACTCTTCTTGAGGACTTTCTGCATGTGAAAAGAAATTGTCAACAAGGTGAACAGAAAACCCACAAATTTTGAAAAAATCCTAGCTAATAAGCAATCAGACAAAGGTCTGCTGTCTATAATATATAAAGAACTAAGATATAACAGGGCCCTCAAATTTAAAGACCCAATTCAGAAATGGTCATCTGAGATGCATACACACTTCTCAGAGGACTAACTTAAAGAAGCAAATAAATATATGAAAAATGTTCCACATTGCTAGCTATCCATGAAATGCAAATAAAGACAACACTGAGATTCCATCTCACTCCAGAAAGAATGGCTATCATAAGGAAATTATCCAACAACAAATTTTGGAGTGGTTGTGGGGAAAAGGAAACACTTCTCCACTGCTGGTGGGAATGTAGACTGGTACAACCTTTGTGGAGATCAGTGTGGGACTGGAAATCCCATTCACGTTGGCTATTCCCCTACTGGGAATTTTCCCAGAGGAATTGAAAACATTATATCATAGTGATATATGTGTACCTATGTGTATACCAGCACAATTTGCGATAGAAAAATCTTGGAAACAACCAAGATGTCCGTCATATGAGGAATGGTTGAAAAAGATGTGGTATTCCTATATAATGGAGTATTACTCAGCTATTAAGAATGCTAAACTTGAAGCATTTATATTAAAGTGCATGCCACTTGAACAAATACTCACAAGTGAAATAAACCAGACACACATGTGCAAATATCATATAGTCTCCCGAGTATAAGAAGTGAAAAGAAGAAACACAAATAGAAATGTACAACAACTTAAAAAAATGAGTCAGATAGGGAAAACTGAAGGGCATATCCTGCAGGGTACTAAGTAGCTTTTCTTCTGGATGTTAACAACCTAAGTTCACAGATCAAAATTGGAGAAACAGAAGAGCTGCAAGGCTAGCCAGCATTTTGGCCCTAGACTTTCCAGTTCAGCAAAGACTCAGGACATAGGAGAACCTGTACTGCAACATCATGAAACTCAATTGTGCCCCAAATTTTCTGAACAAGGAGATTATGGAGCCACAGAGCAAGGAGATCAATGATCTATAGTGTACCTGGGGAGAGTCACATGGAGAGAAAACTTTCTCTCAGGCTCTCATAGAGAACAAAGTGGTCAAGCATTGGCCATGAGTCATTTGCATGGATGACAGACTAAGGATCTACAGGGTGAGGTACAGGATTACAAGATAAATCCTGAGGGGACTTCACTGACCTCATCAAAAACAAAAACTATATGTTTTTGTGAGGTACAGGATTACAAGATAAATCCTGAGGGGACTTCACTGACCTCATAAAAAACAAAAACTATATGTTTTGGTATATAGGTCTTGCTCTATCTCAGTTTTAACCATCCAGCAGAAAAGTATAAAAATGAGGTATACAATGTTTGTCCATAATAATATGTTGAGCTGTAAATGGCTACACTCAATAACTTCTTCAGATAACTCACTATTGTTATGGAATGCTGCACTGTGTTGGATTGTGTCACAAACTTCAGGCACCTCAATTGGTTTAATGACAATGGAGTGCCCATCTTTGACAGGTCTAGACAAAAAAAGGGGTATAGAAAGGGAGAATCATGATGTATGTGTATAAACAGAACAGTTAGGATAAATATGTTGTGCTTCTGTAGAATTCTATGAGAAGCAAGATTTGCACTAAATAGTGGTTGGAGAAAATATTATGTTGACTTCTAGTACTATGGACAATTACTAGGAAAAGAACAAGGTAGGAAGTATTAATTATTGAATCTGTGATGTAATTCAGGTATAATAAAATAAGATAAGCTACACTCTCTCAATTCACTGATAAGAGACATCTGCTATAATAATGTCTGTAAGTATAATATCATGTATGCACCTGTATGATACCAAAACATTATGAAAACAGTTTGCAATGTATTAATTTATCGAATCTGTCCTGTTAATTTGTCTCGAAACTGTCTTATTGCTATTTGTACTTCAATAAAAAATAAATAAAATAGAAAAAAAATAAAGTAACATTCCTCTATTGAGCCAGTGGAAATATATGCTCATCCTACAACCATAGGTAGAAATTCCTTGTAAAGACTTAGAAGAATTAAAGACTCATGAAAATATGTACATATCTGCATCATATTTTACACTGTTATTTATGAAGAGAAGTGGAAACAATGGAAATTCCAGTGGTAGAAGATTGGTTAACTACTTGTTTTATAGCATATTTAAAATTAGATATTATGCAGCCATTTAAATGATATAGAATTATGGTGAAAAATTTAGATGGAAGGTTCTTATATTTAAAGTGAAAATGATTGTGTATATGTTTATGTGTTTGCATGAATTTATGTTTATATATATTATATGTATTACATATATGTATATACACAAATCTATCATATACATAAATATACACATAAAGGCTTTCTGAGGGCTTTGTGATTATTTCTTAAAGATATATTTCCAGAGATATAACATTTGTATCAAATTACAGCTACATTTTTAAAGATATTGGTACTTTTTGAAAAAATATGTTAGATAAGATTATATTGATCGATGTATCTCATCTAATTTATAGTCCTAAATTTACAAACACAGCAAAATGTCGACACTGGTGATCATCTCTGAATATATTAAAGATATTTTGGTTTTCTCTTTATTTTTTTCATATTGTTATGTCAAAGACTTGGGAGGGAGAGCTATTCATTGGTTTAGGACCATTAATCAGCCCCAGAGGAAGAGAACAGCCCCTTGAGAGTACGTGACCCTAACTGCTCAATAGCTCTTTGTTTTTTATTTATTTACTTTTTGTGTGTGTATTTTAGGACAGGGTTTACAGGGTGTTCAGGGTCTCACTACTAGGTCAGACTTGTACTGATTTGTTTGCTTATAGCCTCCCAAGAGCTGGGATTATAGGCTCATGCCTGGGGGCGGGGCCAGCACAGCAGGTCTGGGAATCAAACTCCCAGCTCCTTCGCCTGCTTGCAGGTGCTTTAATCCGCTGAGCTGTTTGGCTGGCCCTTTCAACAGCTCCTTGACTATTATTACCAATACCTGGCCTTTTCAGTTTGAATACAGAGTACGCAATAACACACTATAGCCCTCGTTCAGATTCAGATTTAGAATAAAAATATCTCCATCTATATTCAGTTCACTAATCTTAAATATTTTCAGCAAGACTTGTAAAAATAAACTTAAGAGATTCCTCCAACCCCCTTCATATTTATAGGCTGTTCCTTATGAAATTTACATATAATTCAATCAATGCCATAAAACCCTTCATTTAGCACTCCTGCTGTTTGATGTAACCACTCTCTTCGCTTAACCTGTCATTATTAAAAATGTGGTAAAAAGTAATATTACCTATTCTTTCTGAAGCACCTAGTTGACTGAATGGAATAAAAGCCAGTTTAAAATACAAAAAGCAACACAGCCATCCTGTTGTTTATGCACTAGTAAAATGATGACAAAGAGATAATTGAACTCAGGCCCTTGTGCTTGCCAGGGAAGCACTTATTCCACTGAGCCATCTCCCCGGCCCGATAATGTGTATTTTTAATAAATATTAGACATTTAATAAATATTAGCTATTCATAGCATTGAACTATTAGGATATTGGGACAGTAACAGTGGCACAGAATTATTTATTTAATTGCTGAATATGGATCTTAGTTTTGCAAGTATATTTCTTTCCCCTTATAGCTAATATTTTTGAAGAAACTGAGTATTTAGCTGCAACATGTGAATTAATTAGAACAGATGAAACTGGAAATGGGAAAGCTGTATTTTGAGAGCTTGTAAAATAGCAGAGGGTCATTCCAACATGATTATTAAGTTTTAAAAATAGATGCTTTTAAAATCATTTTGTTGAGTGATGTTTGAGTAAAATGCATCTTCTAAATAAATCCAAATGTTAAAACCAGGCAGAAAGTTTTGCAAAGAACACTTCGAAATAAAGATACAAGGCAACCACAATAGAATAAGAAAGAACATAAAAGTTTGATATACTTTATTTTATGTATGTTTTTATTTATTTAAGATTTCTTTTGGGAGGTGCTTGCTCAGGCCGCCTTAGGGGTGGGTCTGGTGAGGTAAGTGGAGCTGGGGATTGAACCGCAGTCGCTGGGCCTGACTCGGTTTGCCCAAGCAGGCACTTAAACAACTGAGCTAACCCGCAAGCTCCCTTATGTGTATATTTAAATGTCAAAACATGTTTAGTTTCCAGCATATCACAGAGACTATTGCAGAGAACCAACAGATTCTGATTTAAATTTTGCAAAGCTTGTCCTGGGTAGGGACACACACACAGGGAAGGTTAGCCTACACGGGAAGTCAAAGCCTGGAGACAAGAAGAAACATCCTACCCCCGCACAGGCGCCTTCTGCGTCAACTTTCCCTGTAGTCCATATCATTGCCAGCATCAAAAATGTGGTGAAGCCCTAGAGAAACAGCGGCTGTACTCTGTGCCGCTGCAATTTTAACAGCTCTACCAGAGCAAGCGCCTGAGACGAGTAATAAAGCATTGCCACTTGGTTGCTGTCATCTGTGGAGGAAGTGTGCGTAGTAAGGAAGCGGGGAACAAAAAGACATAAAATCTGAGGGGGAGCACGAACTTTTCTCCTTTAAAATCCTTGGGATCTCTAGGGAGCACTTAACCTCTCTGTAGCACAGACTCTTAACTTCTATGTATCTCAGGTGGCTTTTATGAGCAAGGGATGCATTAATTCATGGGAGGCTCTGCTAACGATAATAAATATGTTGGAGGAAGCTTGACAGAGTGGCTGTTAGTGCTGGCTGTACTGAGGGGCTAACGGGAGGAGTTTGGAGTCCAGCTTTGTCATTTCCTGGCAGCGTAACCTGTGCTTTATCCTCTCTGGGCTACAGGTACACCGAATTTATTTTTTAATTTTAATTTGATGGTTTAATTTTTTTAAAGACCATATAAATGGTAAAAGAAAAAAGTAAGCATGAGAAATGATATAGAATTTCATGAAACAAAATAATAGGAATTCAACAGTGGCTATTGGATTGCATAATGCTATCTTCATATTAGTTGTTTAAATGACCTGATATGAGCATGCAATTGATTAAAAAAGAAGTGATAAGAAATTGCAAAGAGGAAAGAAAAAAAATAAGAAAAATTAAACATTAGCTGCTCCTTTCAATAGACCAACAGAAATGAACTGAAGACATCATTCCACAGAGATTTATGCTCACCCATGTTTACAGCAGCACAATTTGTCATAGCTAAATCTTGGTAACCACCCAAATGTCCATCACCTGAGGCATGGAGTATTTTTACACAATGGAATATTACTCAGTTATAAAAAAGATAAACTTGAGGCTTTTATAGGTAAATGGCTGCAACTAAAAACCATAATGGTAAGTGAAATGAATCAGACCTTTATGTGCAAACATTCTATTTTCTCACTATTGTTAAAAACCTGAAAGAGTAAATAAAACCTGAAAGGTCCCACAGATACTATGAAAGGAAAAGAACCTGTTCAACAAGAAGGACAAGCTGGGATGAAGAAAAGGACAAAAGAAAGAAGGGAGGAAGATGCAGGATAGTTTGGATAATTGTCCTGTTGAATTCTGCTGATCTTTTTATTTTAGTTTTTTGAGGCAAGGTTTCACTGTGCAGCTCAACCCCGCCTTGAACTCATGGTGAACCTCCTGCCTGAGCCCCCTGAGTGCTAGGATTACAGGCATGTGACACCATGAACTTTAAGTTTTTCTGTTTGTTTTGTTTTTATGTATTTAGTTCAGGGTGTACAGGGTGTACAGGGTCTCACTATGTAGATCAAACTCATAGTGATCCTCCCATTTTTAGCCTCCCAAGTGCTGGGATTACAGGTGCGCGCCACCATGCCCAAACTCAAGGGCTTTCTCAGCACACCCCAGGGGTGGGGCTGGCATGGCATGCCAGGGATCAAACCCCAGCCACTGAACTCTGCCTAAGCAGGTAGTTTAATCCACTGAGCTATCTGGCTGGCCCCAAGTGAACTTTAAAAGGTACTTATCAATGATGTGTGTCTGCTTAGGCTGTCATTGTAAGTAATGCAAGAGCACATTTTATTTAGGGCCTACTGCACTGAAAATGTGAGCTACTTCTATGAAAACTTGGTGAGGCAGTAGCATGTTCGAAAAATCCATAATTGTAGTAACATTTCTCAGAAATTGTATTCATGACTTGAGTTATTAGTAAAACTCAACTATTTCCAGAAAATGACTTTTTTTCCCTTCACCCAATTGATTTTATTCCTGTATATGAGTCATCACACAAAAGGGAGCCCATAATATTTAGAGTTGGGGAGAAGGGATAAAAATGATTAACATATAATTAATATATATGCACCAATGCCACAAAGCAAATGTATATATTTTTAATTTATGTATTTGGTACAGGGTCTCACTATGCAGCTTGGACTGACAGTAATCTTCCTGTTCTGGCCTTTCCAGGGCTGGGACTGTGGGAGTGTGCCACCATGCTCAGTCTTGGTTGCTGGCTTGGTGGGCCTGGGGGAAGGGCTGGCATGGCATACGATGTAGATGATTGAACTTAGGTCCTTGTGCTTGCCAGGCAGGCATTTAGAGAACTGAGCTATTTTCTCAGCCCCCATAAAACCAATATAACTGCCATACATCCAAAACATGTATCGATAATAAAAAGCTAAACCTTTATAGGCTTGCATGTCTTCAGTCATGAGCCCAAACGGACATAATTCCCAGCCTGATGGCATGCATATTTTAAAATGGCAAGCAATAAAAAACTGTTGGTCATTGTTATTTATCATTATAAATACTGTTTTTGGGTCTGTAAAACTGAATACTCTAGAAATTATTAGAAACTATACCTTAAGATAGATGGTCCATTTAAAACTAAACTATTAAAAATACATTCATACTTCAATCTCTATCTGAGATCTTTAGTAACTGTGAAAAGTTGTGATGATTTTAAATGGATTTTAGAGAAATTTTTCTGAATAAGAGTTCATTGTTCATAAGTGCTTTTCATAGCCTTGGGGGAAAAATCTGGCCATGAAAAATTCTAATACATATTTTTAAATTCTCTCATTTTTATTTTAATGTACTGTATCAATTGCATATACAAAGGAAATGGTTTTCTTAATACCTGAAAGTTAAAACTTGCAGAGAAAACGAGATTGCCAATTGTCCTATCTCTTATTTTTATCTTACTTTTGGCTTTATGCCAGAGCATCATTGCTTTTTCATTCTGTATCTCCCCTTAGACCTGAGAAATCAAAATAAAGTTGTATTATTATAATGTTAAATTTATGCAGGAAAGCAGTAGCATGTTTTCTCGATGTCTGGGGAGTACCAAAGCCGTAGGCAACCTGGGACAAGAGTGCAGTCTTGTGATCATTAGGAACAGATACCAAGATATCATGAACCAAGTATTTGCAAGTTCTATTGGTATAACATTTTTGTAATAAAAAGTTCAGTAGAACGGAAATGATTAGGTACCTCTATGGCATGCTCAGTCTGACCTTGCAAATATGACAATAGCTAGCAGTGGTGAAGCAGCAACGATACACCATATGCTATTTAAGCCTTTGAAAATCTTTTCAAGAACCCCATGAAGTGGGTATTGCCTATTATTTCTATTTTAAAGTTGAGAAAGCTGGAGCACTAAGTGGTTAGGTAACATGCCTGGGGCTGACCCAGTAAGTGGTGGCTATGGAATGTGCACCTGGCTAGGCTGGCTCCAGAGAGAACTTGGCCACTCTGCTCCTTTCCATCCTTCTACAAGTGAGGAAAGTCTTCTGTACAGCTATTGTTACAGATCAGCTTCACATTCCTGACACTGTTCAGAATCCTCTATGAAACCTCATTGTACTGGATGGATGGTGACCAGTTATCAAGAAAGAGTTCTTACATGGTCTTAGTTCATGCCATAGAGGTTGCAAATTATTATAGTCAGTGAGCTATAGAGCACACATAATGTATGACTGTGAACTTTTTATCTTTGTATCTCTAGTCTGCCATATAAATCACAATGCATTTACAGGGGGTTAGAATAACCCTTTTGAAGAAAGCTAAATATTTAGAAGAATTTTAATGAAATTGTAATGTCAAATATAGAAGTCATCAAAACTTTGTGGGGCTTTTCCACTTCTTGATAAACTAAAGATGAAGATAAAGTTGCCCCATCCCACCCTTTTAGTCCCCTAATCGCACCTATTAATCACAAGAAACTTCTAGGACTGTAAATATAGTGTAAGATCACTATACTGATAGGAAAAGCTTTTGCTGAAGGGTGACAAAACACCTCTGTTTCTCTGTTTACTTTTCCTCCCTGGTCCCTTTAGACTGGGGTGACAGCCCAGTGAGTTTTAGCAGGATTAGAGGGCAGCTCATGGAAATAGAAGGTGAAGCAGGACACCTACACCTTTCTCTTCTTTGGACCCTAGGCAAGGTGGGGAAGAGTAGGAAACTGAGCTGTACTCTAGGATAGCTGAGAAAATGCCCATACAGGACATAGGACAGATTCCTTTTTAAGAATAATGAAGTGAAGGGTGGCATCTGCTGCATCTTGTCTTGCTAGTCTTGATTCCACGTAGTTCAAAAATAATTATTGAGCACACAGAGGCTACTTGTTAATATAGGGAAAAAGCAGCATTAATCTTTATAGGATGATACTTTTGCTTCTTTTATTTCTCAATAAAAGATCTAATGTAGAGTCATTTGCCTACGCACAGCACTTGTGGAAAGATATCATTAATCCCTCCTAGAATTTGCAGGATTGCCTCCTTCTCTTAGTTACAACATTTTTTCTCTTTATAAAAGTTTATGTGCTAATCTGTTCTGATTTTTACCTTCATCTCCAAGTTATGGGACCATGATTAAGTTAAAATATATATCAGGCACCAGAACTGCATATTAATTGTTTAGAAGATTCATCTTAAAATGTGCTCAGAGCAGAGCTGATTAGGCAAAGCCATGCCAGAGTGAGGATGAGGGATTAATACTGAGAGTGGGCAGCACGGGGGGGGGGGTGGAAATAGGAGACCACTACAGTCGAGCAACCTCATGAAATGCATATTGTTGTGCATACCACTCTCTGTATGTTTATTTACTGTAGATTTAGAAAACAAGGAAAGGTTTCATATTTAGAATTGATGGGTGAAAGGGCTTCAGACAGAGAGGCTTGTAGGTGCGTGAGAACCTTTGTACCCAGGCCTTTTGTAGGAGAGAGACTTGAGGCTGGTAAGGAAAATTAAACCATATGCACTCTCATTTCCAAGGTCCCAGTCATATTTAGGCTACAATTAAGATCAGCTGAAAGTCTGTTTTGTTTAAAATTCATAATGATAGCTAAAAGGACTTTTCAACATCACTGCTGTCCTTTCAACAGCCAATGACTTTCTTCACATTCCATAGCCACCACTTACTGGGTCAGCCCCAGGCATGTTACCTAACCACTTAGTGCTCCAGCTTTCTCAACTTTAAAATAGAAATAATAGGCAATACCCACTTCATGGGGTTCTTGAAAAGATTTTCAAAGGCTTGAAATAGCATATGGTGTATCGTTGCTGCTTCACCACTGCTAGCTATAGATATGTTTAGAGGAAGTTAACTAAATTTATGATAGGATATTTTCCCCGAATGTCTTTGGATGACCTTTACCAAAAAATGTGATATTTAAAGAAATGCAGGAGACCATAGCTTAAATGTATCCACACCTGTGTGGAATCATCTGATCTAAAGGGATACTTCACAATCCAAGGGCTGTGAAGTATGTCATTATTAGTAAGGAGGCAGCATATAACTTTCAGTATAGTTTGAAAATGAAGATAGTGGTAACATGTAAGTGACTTGTTCAGGACTCAGCCCTAAAGACCTTCTTGTGGACCTGCTTCTCAGCTTCTCACACACTTTCCAGGCCCTGTTCAGTAACCAAGAGCAGAAAGTGAGTAGCAATCATTTTGTAACAATGTCTAAGCTTTCTTTCCTCTGGGATCTCAGTGTCATACAGGCAAATCTTGCACATAAGTCACATGACATCCTGCATACTGGGTCCCTGGATCACTCCTAACTGCTATGGTAATGAAAGTTCTTGAGGGCACAACTATGGGAAAGCCAAGAGCAGAAATCGATGAAGAGAGTTCTAGTTCATTCTGACATTTGCTTGCAAACTTCTCCAGCACAAAACCCAGTTCCTGCCTGACACAGGATGCAGAACGTTTTGACGACACCTCTCTGGAATGATATAGCCTAAGGCAAGCCAAGAAGCCCAACCCTGTGAGCTCGCCATCTTCAGGGACGTTTTGTACTTTCACTTTGTGTAATCACTCATAAATCACTAAATAAAACTTTCTTTTTGGATAAAAATTTCCCTTACTCTTTTGAAAAATAAATTGTGATGATTTTTATTTGACTGTCTGCTTTTTCAAATTTATTATTGATGCAAATTAAAATTAACATTTGTTTTTATGTTTCTCATGTACCCCTGGCATTTTTACTTGCCAGGGACCTCATTTTACACTAAACATACACACAAATAGTAGAAATTATTAATTACTTTGAATTATAATTGCAATTGCAATTTTTGTTTTACTTTTACTTATTTTTCATTTATTATTATTTTTTTATGTATAGGGTCTACAGGGTCTCACTGCAAAGATCACTCATGGTGATCTTCCTGTTTTGAGCCCAACTGCATTGGCATAACTATTATTTTAGTATATGTGCTGCTGAAGTGAGCTCAATAACTATTATTTTAAATATCATAAAATGTCTCAGAAGCCATAAATAATTGACTTAAGGATAAAAACAAATTTCTGGATCAGGAATCTACATCAAATTTTCCGTGAGCCTGTGGTGCTTCCATCTATGCTCCTTATCCTGGGAGGACATATTCTGGAATCAACTTACAAAGCCAGGTCATATACTAATTCACAGCATATAACCTCCACATAAAATTAATCAATTAAGTCTCCAGGTGGAGCTGGAAACAGCCCCCAGACACACATTTGTGAAAAATGCATTGTCCTCTAATTAGAAAAGAAGATACTCACCAAAGAACAAGTGTTCCTTTGAGAAAATAGCAGTAGATTTGGCACTAAGGGAACATCAAGCTACAGATGAGCCAAGACAAAGAAGGGCAGGCGTGTTAAGCATGATGGAATTCTTGTAATATGGTCAAGTCCTGTGAAGGCAAGCTCTAGCAGAAATAACAACAGGCAGCTCATGCTGCTTACAATTCAAAGACATTGTTACTAGATAACTCACAGAAAGAGATCAGACAGACAAGGAAACACCTTCTGGAACAAGGGGCCATGACTGGTTCTGAATACTTCTACTGTACTCAAAAGTGTTATGCTATTATTTAAAAAATATTTAAAACTGGATAAGAAGGCTGGGGAAATAGCTCAGCTGACCTAGCACATGCTTAGGTAAGCACAGGGATCAGAGTTTGGTCCCCTACTCCCTAGGCCACGCCAGCCCCGCCCCCCGTGCACTGAGCCACCTGTAATCCTAGTGCTAGGGGAGGCTGAAAACAGGAGGATCTCTATGACTCTGAGCTTCATAGTGAGACCCTGTACCAAATACATAAATGAAAAAAAAAAAACAAAAAACACCCGTATAAGAAGGAAATAGCATGTATATTCTCACTACTATTGATAACCAATTTTAAAAAAGCTTACTTTAATTTTGCAAGTGTTTGCCATCTGACTCTATTCTGAAGAAATATTACTGTTGATCCTTGAGATAAAAAGTCTGTAGGTCTTTAAAATTCAACTTTAATAATCACTTTGAAAATAGAATCTGAACACTGGCACTCAAATATAACTAAGTTAACGCTACTGATAACATTTTATATCCTTAGTTATTGGGAAAATTCACATACTTAGTTATTAACTATTGACTGTTTCCATTTTAATATTTCAACATCATAATATACATTATATTTGCTGTATTACTGAATGCTTTAACTTTTCAAACTTACAGGCAAGTTTTCATTACAGTTCATGTCAGACCAATTGGATAGTGACTATAAATTTGGAATCTATAAAGATAGGACATTTACACTTTGATTTTTCTCCAAATATTCTTTTTTTTAAAAAAATAGAAATATAGGGTTTCCTCTGATTTATTGATTAACATTCAAACCATTTAAATGATCTATCTTAAGGCAGAGTACAATAAACTATCAGTTTCTTTTTTTTTTTTTTGTGAAAGGGGATTGAACTCAGGACCTTTCGCTTGCCAGGAAAGCACTTATTCTACTGAGCCATCTCCCCAGCTGCAATAAACTATCAAAAAAAAAAATGCCAAAACATACAATCAAACATGAGTTAGTTTGTGGGTCATGTTGTCACCCATTGGAAAACCACACTGATTTCGTGGGTCATATGCATATGAAGTCTTTCAAATTAACTTAACTAACTTGGTATGAGTTTGAAATTAATGTTGAAAAATTATTGACTGAAAAGATTTCATAGCTATAAAGACCTGGTCTTCCAAAATGGACAAGACCTAGATGCACCATGAGCGGTGGATATTCAGTAAAGCTTAAGCTCTTCCAGTGTGACATCACCAATCAGCAGAATTCTTTTCCTCCTTGTCCAGTGAGTTTCCTGTGTGTTTATGTCTGCAACACAGATGACACAGCTGATGTCATATTGATTTCTTTGATAGGTAATAACTATGACAGTTTTATACTATCACATAATAGGAGTGAGGAAATTTAGCAAATAATATTAAATGGTGAGGTTCCACTTTAGCAGATTTGATTTGAATATTGAGAAGTGACAATGGAGAAATGGTACTGCTTTTAGTTCGGAACTCTGCACACACAAAGAGGCCCAGTGTCATCTGCAGGGATGGCTAAGGCTCGTGCTGCTGGACTGGCTGCACATCCTCTCACGCCCTGAGACAAGAAAGCCCCAGACAAAATACTGCTTCTTAACAAGTCACTGGAAGACAGCCAGCAGACTACATTGTGAGAAGTGGATTTTGACTGCTATTTAATTTGCATTGGTTCTTGTATAAATCTGAAGAGATGAGCAAACAAAAGAAAATATATCTAAGATAAATATTGACTGCCAAATTTTTGTAGAGACTGTCCAAGTCAGTTCAATTCCATATGTGCCTCCCACAAACTTGGGGAATGTGGGAGACTTGCGTAACTATTGTCTTGTGTTTTAAGCAGAACCCATCTTGGTATTTTAAACTTTCTTCTCATTACCATCCATGTCAAATCCAGAAACTTTTATCCTATTTATAAAACAAAAAAATTAAATCCATGTTTATATTGTATGCAAAGGTAGTCTTTATGCCGCTATGGTAAAGTTTTCTTTAGACCACTGAATAAGTTCTCTTTGGGTGATAATAATAAATAAGCCACAGGAAATAGGGCCTGTGTACATGTTAATTTATACGCAATAATATTCAAATATTTTTCACAGTAGCTGATACTTTCAGACACTGATAGTAGAAAAAATGCAAAGTAGATTTCTTATTTCAAATAGAGATAGGAAGAAAAACAAAATTATGCTAAAATATCTAAAATTTATTTGAAACTTTAATATAAACATATGAATCTGTTTCATAAACATATGAAAAGAAACAAGTCCATTGAATCTTCACTTAGAGGGACTGTTCTGATAGCTAAACTACCCTTCACTTTTGTTACATTATTTCAGAAAGGCTGCCTTCCTGAGACATTTGGCAAAACACCTCAGCTACCCGGATCTCTGTCAACATGAGAGGTATTTGCTAGTCAGCACACTGGATATTGAATTGTTTATTAAAATTCTGCTTCTTACTGGTAAAACTGAAGGTCTAGTTAGGAAGGTGGGTATCCTTTAAGGGCCCCATAACAATAAGTTGGTTTCTGAAGAGTTTCTTGCTGCCTGACTCTGAAGTCCAACAGTAATAGAATCCAGCCTCAGGAAGATTGCGGTGTTTTTCCAGGTAACAGGATTCATGGAATTTAATGATAAGTCTGCTAATTAATCCCTAAATACAGTTATGGTACAGAGATGACTTGATGCCTGCTTTATATGTTGTGAGTCTTGTTTTTATATATCCTGGTAGCCAAATTATAGGGGGAAACTTAATTCCATTTACAAAAATCATTTTTTTGGCAGCTGTCATTATAAACAAGAAGTGTAAGTTTGTGCATGACTGAAATATTAGGTCAAATTGTAATACAGGACATCATTGATTAGTTTGCTACAAGTACAAATGCCTGTGTGTGGATTCCTGTCCCTTTAGCTGCCTTCCTGGAGGACCTGTAAGACAAATGCTTCCCTATTTCTCAAAAATTAAAGTGAACTGAATCATAGTTGAACAAATGAACTGAATGTTTTAATGGCAGAACCAGACAAAATGTAATAGTTGTTTAATCATCCATAGCTTTAAGTAATTCATAATCAATGAATGTTAGAACTTCACTTTCATTTTTTGTGAAAGTGTCTCAGAAGAGCGAGTGATTGATGTCTAAATATAATGCCTAAAATATTTTCTATAATAAAATAAAGAAGTAAAACAAACATAATAAAAAAATTCAGTAAAATCATCTTTGCTCCTAAAAAGTTATGAAAGAGGTTGTTCCCAGGAGCAAGATTTGCTCTTGTTTGCAGGGGGATTTTGTTCCCTTTGGTTATTTTCTTCCCTAGAAAAGTGGTACAGAGATGACATGATGCCAAGTTTAGTGTTTTTTAAGATAACCTGATACATAGAGCAAATTTTTAGTCATGTTCAGGGGTGGATGATGGAAATGAAAACTCAAGACTAGAATTTGCTTAGATTCAGTTAGTTTGATCCACTCTCAAAGTATGTAAACTGAATGTAAGCAGTTAATAGTCATCAAAAAGTATTTTGTGAGCTTCTCATGAGACCTGAAGAATTTAAATTTCTGATGGCTTGAATTCTGATTGAAGAGTAGTTCTCCAAATATACCTTACTGCATATGAGTTTTATAGAGGAGTAAATGTTGGTGAGTTTGAAAAACTTAAAAGACCTCAATAGTAAGGCCATTATCAGGACAACAAACTGGTCACAGTCCCTCAAGGCAGTATCAATAGAATTCTGTTCCTTTACAGAAAGCAAGGACAACCATTCTGAAGTTTTTAATTTCCTTGGCTAACAAACAAAGAAACATCAACAAAAAAATGCCCCTCTCCAAGAAAAATCCCTAAAATGTAAAAATCAAAAAATAAGTTAAGAGTTCTGTTTGGCTTGCTTAAAAATGCCATAGTTCTTATTCGCTTAAGGTTCTAGGCATCAGGAGTATCATTAATAACATTACTATTATTGTTCTTATAGTATTTTATATTATTTTTAGATGCTGGTAACATTATTTTTAGGTGTTGGTAACAGCTTGAGGTCTGCAAGTTTTGTGCTTCATTTCAGTGTCATTTTTATAGAAGCTGTGCTTTAAGAAGCACTTCAGGAGAGTCCTTCATTCCTTAGAAAAACCCTCTAACCAGATACTATATTCATTACGGAAGTGAGGTTAGCTTGTATTTTTTTCTGAATTCTGAAATTTGATTTCTACCACATTGATGATAGAACATTTGTATTTAACTTTATCTAAACTCCATTTTCTGATGTATCATTCTTAATTTTTCAAATTCTTTAAGTAGATGTACATGTAGATGAAAATATACACATTTATCAACTGTGTCTATTAGTGTTCAAGAAAAGAACACAGAAATTTTTAAATTTTTGCTGTTGTTGTTGTTGATTTATTTGATATAGTATCTCACTATGGAGTTTGGACTCATGGTGATCCGCCAGTCTCCTCCCCAGCACTGGGATTACAGGTGTGTGATCCCACATCTAGTTTCAGAACCTGCATGGCATGTGGTACCAGGGACCAAACTCAGGTCCTTGTACTTGCCAGGCAGATAGCTTAGACCACCAAACTATCTCCCTAGCCAAAGGTCATTCTTATGGGGAAGAAATTCAGGCACTGGAAGAACCAGAGAGCAAACAAGAACATGCTTTACCCTCACATCAGGAAGCAAATAATCCTTTGGCCTGGCAACCACTAGACATTGGCTCTGCACTCATTGCCACTTGCAGAACTGGCCTGATCTGAGCCTATCATATAATTCTCCCTTCTGCCCCCATAGGGTTCCTTCCAACACTGATCAAATTAGAAAAACAAATGGTGCTGGAAATACTGACTTTCCACATGAAGGCTTAAAATAGATACATGACCACCACCATGCACAAAACTACAGTCAAAATAGATTAAAAAAATTAAACATTAAAACTGAAACCCTAAATCTTCTGGAAAGGAAAGTCAGTGGAAACCTTAAGGATATGGCGGTAGGGAAGAGTTCATGAGTAAAAATCAAACTACATGGGGAACTACTTCAAAGAATCAACGATTGGGATCTCATCTTTCTTGTAAGTTTCTGCACATCAAAAGAAATCACCAACAGAGTAAAAAGAAAACCCATGAATTGAAATACAATTATAGCTGAATGTCCTTCACACAAACAACTCTTAAATAAAGAATTGAAAACAATCAGGCCTCCAAAATTCAAGGACCCAATCAAAAAATGGGCATCTGAGATGAATATACATTTCACAAGTGAAGAGCTACCAGTGGGAAATAAATAAAGAATGTCCAACATCATTGGTCATTCAAGAGATGCAAATTAAAACAACACTGAGATGCCATCTTTTACCAGAAAGAATGACTATCATCAAGAAGTTAACCAATAACAAATGCTACAGAGATTGTGGGGAAGAAGGAACCCTTCTGTACTGTTGATGAGAATGCAGGCTGGAATAACTGTTATGGAAATCAGTATGGAGATTCCTAAAAAAACTTGGATTGAGGGACTCATTCAAGCTGGATATTCCCTTCCTACATACTTTTCCAAAAAAACTGAAATCATCATACCACAGAGATATATGTGCACACATATTTATAGCAGCTAAATTTATCATAGCTAAATCTTAGAAACAATCCAAATGCCCATCAACTGAGAAATGGATAAAAAAAGGTATGGTAGTTTTACATAATGATATGTTATGCAGCTACTAAAAAGATAAATTCTAGGCTTTTGTAGATAAATGGATGCAGCTAGAGACTATATTGGTAAATGAAATAAATCAAATCCACATGTGCAAAAATCTATCATTACACTAGTGTGAGGACCTGGAAGAGTAATGAAAATCTATAAGTTACAACAGATTCTGTGAAAGGGATAGAAATTATTCAATGGGAAGGAAAACTGGGATGAGAAAAAGGACAAATGAAGGGAAAAAGATACATTAAGGTATATATGCAGAGTAGTTTTGATAATTGTATTGTCAATTCCTGCTTTTTTTTGTATTTAGGACAGGGTCTACAAGGTCTCATTGCATGGATCAGTCTCATAGTGAGCCTTCTGTTTACAGCCTCCCAAATGCTGGGATTATAGGTACATGCCACCACACCCAGTCTCAATTGCAATCTCAGCACACCCCACGGGCAGGGCCCACACAGTAGGCCCTATCTATCTATCTATTTATTTTTGTGTTACCAGGAATCGAACTTAGGGTCTTGCACTTGCCAGGCAAGCACTTATTCCACTGAGTTATTTCCCTGGCCCAACCAGTATTTTTTCAGATCATTATTATTCCCATATGTTTCTTTATCTGAGATCATTTATGTCACTTATTGTCTGTGTCACCCAAAGTCTACTCATCACTATTTATACTACATGCAATACCTTTTGAGGGATGACAGAATACATTGGTGTTTTATATGAGAATTTTGGTTTTACTGATACATATAAAGAGGTAGATACTGACATATCAAACACCATGTATGAATTTATGGATTATTTTACATAATGTTGTGGTAAAAATTTTTTAAAAAACCGTAAGATATACAAACAATGGCTAGTCTTTTAATACTTACGCAAAATCTTGGTTGGCCCTCTCCTGGCAGTTTATGGTGCCTCCTAGTGACTGTGGTAACAGGCTTCCTAGAAAGGCACATCGTGCTGCACCACAGAGCTGACAACTGAAGTCTTCCTTACCAAATAAATTATTCTAATAGTGTCATGTGACTGACAGCATGGATGATTGCAGGTTGCTAATGCCATATCAGGAGCTATCAGAAGACATACCATAAGGTGCAAATGTTTCAAATTTAGAGTACTGAACTCTCCAACCCTAAGATTTACAAACAAGTTACTTAAACTTAAATATGCTGCACCTAGATATTGAAATGTTTGCAAGAGGCAAAGAAATTCTGGTGAGTGTAGGGCTTATTTAAATTGACAGTTATTAATTTTAATTTGTATTATTGAGTGCTCCTGATAGTTCACCACTTGACAGCTAATAACTACCATCTGGTGAACATGCACCTTGGACCAAGGAGCATGCAAGACTTCATTCGGGCTGTGCATTCTTAAAGAGACGTGCTCTTACTGTGGCAGTAACCTCATTAAAATCTTTCTGTGAAGTGTTGTCTTATAGGTGCATTTAAGTATCTTTTCTCTGACTACACAGGTAGTGGAAGAGATATTGAAGGACAAGTTAACCCAACTCAAAGTCTGTCTTCTGACACTGGACCCTTCCAGATGTGAGATGAGCTGTTTCTCAGCCCAGTAATTCTGAGTAATATATGTTTGCATCCATCGCTGTATCAACTGCTGTTTCAGACCTCTTCAGATGTTAACATCACCAGCATCCTTTACCACACAGAAGATATTAGGTGTGACTGAATGAATGCTTTCAGCAGTTCCCTAGACAATTTTTTAAAGGTGACTTCTTGGTTCATACCATGTATATATAATTAGAAGGAAAGGTCAGTCCTGTGGAGGTTGGCAAGTGTTTATAAAGTTTCAAAAGCTGAAAGAATAATCGTCCTTTATTGCAAGCTAAAACAACAGAAATACCACTTCTTTGTGCCTCTTCAGTCCTGCTCTCCCTCTCCCCTGGCCTGGGGATGCTTTGATGCTCTCAGTACTTGCTAGTGTCATTGCAAACATTTGCATGGCTGCACTGAAGTTTAGGAGCCTTTTTCAGAACTCCATAGAGGAAGGCACATTCCCCCCTAGTCAGCATGTAGATGCAGGCCATAGTTGCATTTTTTGTTCTGTTTTTGGATTTGATGTTTTTGGAATATCCTCAAAGTGTCTTCCAAAATTCATGAAATGTTAAGTTACTGAGCATATTATTTAATGTCTTGAAGTTAGTGTGTCTTATTTTCTACTCTTATAAGACCACAGGGTGTTTAGCAAGGTGGCTTTTGATGTACAACTGTCCATAGATGAGACTGTTTAGACAGCTGCTGAAGCTTTGCAACTCTGCTCTGAAGCTGAAACTAACAGAAGAACAAAAAGTAGAGACTTCTTTTAGCTTATACACAAGTACATGGTAATTATACGGTATTTGGTATTCTGTCTCCCTTTTCCCAAATTGTGGAATTCACATGAGAATTATAATTTCCTCCATTCAGTCAGCAGTAAAGCTTCTGTTTTTTTTCTTTTTTCAGAAGATATTAAATGTAAAACTGCTAATATTCTTGCATGATTTTCAGGCTTTCTAAATATGGGTAGATGCATGCAAATTCACTTCCCCACACAAACACAAATAAAGGCTGTTTGCTATATTTATTCCTCAGTACTGGCTTAGGCTGCAAATAAGATTTTAACAAATCATGTTGATTCACATGGAGGTCTCTTATGGAGCTCAGATCAACTGTTCTGATCTGCTTCATTTCCTTAATTGTTGATGGTGTCACTGAAGCATGAACTGCATCTCTGGTTCAAGGATGTGAAAGGAAGGAGAACTAGTGGGGCAGAAGGAAGAAAACAGAAAGGGGAGCAAGGAAGGAAATGTGAGGGCAAAGACTGGGGAAAAGCAAAGAAGGACGGGGTGAGAAGAAGATGAAGAAGATGAGGTGCTGGAGAAAAGGGTAGAGAAGATGAGAGTCACATAAGTGTTCCTTCATGTATTTCAATGCATTGTGTGCACTCAATAAAGAGAAATTACAAACACACACTGCAGGAAAAACAGAAGAGGGGACTGAAATACAACATGCACAACTGATCATATTGCCAGACTTGGCCGAATGGATATCAGCTGAGGGAATGAGTCTTCAGTACTGATTCGTGGAGCAAAAACTTTTACTCTGTCAGTGATGGTACAACACCTTTGATTGTCAGCTGACGTTTAGGGATGACTCCCATCTAGTGTTGAGTCGGCTTAGGGGATGATTTAAATTTCACTTGCACTTTCTGAGAGCTATATTTCTAAATTTAAAAGTGATAGAGTGGAAAAAGTATAAATGTTATTCACGGATTGGAGAAGCATCTTTCCAGTATGGCTGTAGTGATGGTACAGACCGGCTTGAAGCGAACGTAAATTCCATGTTTGTCTGGTATATTGAATGAAACTTAATTCCTTCAATACAACAAGAAAAGGTGTCAGGAAAAAGGTTTTGACTACTACTGCGGGAAAACATATTAGAACAAACATCACTCTTGTGGAGCTAGTGCAACTTCTAGGTTTCTTTTTAATTTCTAATTTTTGTCTCTAACTTTGTAGATAGATCATGTAATTTATCTCTGGAACATCTGTGAATATAAATAGCTAAGCATATATTTAACCTTTATGCATATATGATTCCCTCAATGTTTCAATTCCACTATTCATCTGGATTTTATTCTCTGGCAACAACATACAAAATTCAAAGGAAAATCTTGAATGCTACCTTGAAAGGAGGAAATTTGATGTGTTAAATCTCATTTTAATTTTGACAACATAATTGAACTATATGAAAGAGAGAACAAAATGAGCTGTACTTTTGTATGCTTTTATTAGATTGGCGCTTTTATAGAACTCCTTTTCACTTGTAAACCCTTTCACATCTGAACTTTTCTTCACCTATCATGCTTCAAAGACCAATTTGGTCAGTAAATCCTGTTATTAATATTTAACTAACATTCAATCTGAATAGATTTAAATGATTTTAATTTTTTGTTCTGTGCTGTGCTGGCCTGACCCCATGGGCTAGCTCAGATGGCAACTGAGACTGGGCGTGGTGGTGCTCGCCCGTAATCCCAGCACTTGGGAGGCTGTAAACAGGAGAATCACTATATGTCCAATCTAGTAGTGAGACCCTGAACACCCTGTAGACCCTTCCCTAAACTACAGGAACAAAAATCTTCATTCTAACTCTTGTTGATCATATACCTCTAAATGTTTATTTTAATTCATATAGATACTACAAAACAGTATTATGTTATGTGTATATTTATGTGTTAGGTGTATAATCTTTGATAGATTGGACCTTACATTTTTCCTAAGAAAGGCATGATTCACTAGCATTCTACATGCTGAGACTTGCTCACACAGAATCAAATAATTCTGAATAACTCAGAGATGAGTAGACTGAGAACTTTGATGTTTCCTTTGCACTGAGAAGCCTGATGCCTTCCACGGATTGATGCGCCAATACTATGTCTTAGAATATTATTTTTTGATAGGTTTCCAGGGAAAAAGCTTACTCATAAGGGAATTAGAACCTCAGGTCCACTCGGCAATCCATTTTCTTTTCATCTGAGAATGTTTCTAGGCAGCAATTTTTGTGTATTTTTTGGAATTGCATTTAAATGGCTAGTGCCATCAAATCACAATGAGAAATGCTTCTGTTTCTCCATTATAGGGCAAAGCCTAGTGTCTTCAGACCAGAGAATATTTTTCTGGCAATAGCTAAATGCATATTACAGATAAATGCTCTTTAATATCTAACTTTCTATTTTTTCTTATTGCTCATCTAATATAAGTCAGTTGTAAGCACATAAGTACTAGGGTGACAGAAGTTTATTTTAGGTTGGGCTTCTAAAATAATTTCTGTGGTAATAAAAGATTGCTACATTTGTAATTGAGTGCTTTTGCCCAAAGTAACCAGTCACTTTCACTCATATTTCATTATTTAAATAAAGGCACTGAGTCTTACCTGCCTTTAGTAAGTTGAACAAAATTCTAATCTACCACAAATGTAGAAGGAAAAGAATGAGAATATCTGTCAGCATTCCTAATGAACTATATGACAATCAAAATGGAGCTTAGGAATGTGAGTTAAACACATAGATATTTTCATCCGTACAAAATCCAAAAGTTTCTGGGTTTGAAAAAGTAGTTGTGCTCTGATAAATTCAGAATATCAGTTGACCAGCAAGGACGCTAGGTCAAGATTGAGTTGGAATAAAATGCAACATTAACTTATCATTTTATTTTTTGGGGATTAATGAATTTATCTGGTTAAAATACAAAAATAATACTAAGACAGAATGCATTTATAAGTTTCATTTTTCCTTTTGCCTTATCCATTTTATTTTTTTCTGCAGAATACCATTCTTACTAGTTTCCTATGTATCCTCTTAGTATACCATTGTGTAAATATATTTTTGATATTGGGAAATAGTTTTGGTGCTGGGCATTGAACCCACTGCCTTACCCTGGAGCTACATCCATAGCCCTTTTTAAAATTTTGAGACAAGACGTTGCAATGTTACAAAGTTACCCAGCATGGGCTGGAATTGGTAGATGCTTTTGCCTCAGCCTCCTAGAGATTTGGGATTAGAGGCACGCAAATATCTTTATACGCTTTGTATCTTTATATCACCTCTGTTTCAATGGGATTTGAAATATTTACTGACTATTCTACCTTGCTTTTCTAATTTACAATGTATCTTGGAGAAATTTCCATGTCCCTGCATAGAGAAAATATTTTCTTTTAGATATACATGATATTCGCAGAATGATAGTTTTGCAGACATTTGTCAGTGCTATTATCTCAAATAACAGCACAAACTTGCATTTGTATGTGTGGGGAGCAGCCAAGGGCTAAATGCCTTGAAGGGAGAGAGATTTCTATTAAAGAACAAATGGATATTATGTTTAGGTCTATGCCAAATTGCTCTCTGTACCTGAGAAATTCTTCACAAACTTTCCATTAAAGTATATTAGAAAGCTTTGTAATTTTTGCCAGTCTGATACATAAAAATTGTAAACCTCATCAGAAATTGATCAAAAAACCATCAGCAAGCTCAAAGTCTATTATATATTCCTATATATAAAAATGAAGTGATTACAAGTTTGGAAATTCTTGGGCAATTTCTAAGCAGTCGCCATCAATCAGATATTGAATATAGAAATGACTTGTACCAACACTCCCCACACCCCCCAAAAAAAATCACATAGACATCACATTTTCTTTGGCAAATGACCAGTACTGTGTCAATTAAACAAACTAGCAGGAGCTGCCAATTCTGTCCCTCTGTGTCTGTGTGTACGGGCTGCAGATGGGGCTGCTGGCTTCTCCTGCCCCCTGAATATTGGATCATGATTTTCCCTTCCACAGTTTTGATGTCCTAAATGTATTCATTAAATATCAAATCTTTATTTATCTACCTATCAATCTGTTCTTTTCTGTTTTTCAAGAGAAAACTAATACACTATTACTTTGTTAAATTTTATATCTTTTATTTCTTTTAGGATTTAACTGGAAGAACCTTAGATCTACCTGTAATCCCAGGTTGGATAGAATTTTTTTTTTTCCCTCTTATATCTTCCATTCTACTCAATATAGAGAATCTTATCATTTTTAATGAATAGTAATTCTGTGTAGACAATTTATGTATGTTAAAATATTTACCTAATGACACACCAATTTCTTTTGGTAACTTGAGTGATAGGGAGACAACTTTACTCACCACTTAAGTTTGTTATACAAAAGGATTGCACTTCAAAGGACTAATGTGTTTGACCTTTGTATTGAATTGTGTGATTCAGTCATTAAAAAAGAGTGCAATGATTTCAATGGTCCAGGGAAAATGATGTATAATTAATGCTACTTTACGTACCTAACATGGAAAAATGAACATGATATCTTAATTCTTTTTCCTTTTGTATTTAGTATTTATCTATTCTGTGGTAAAGTAAGATGATGAAAAATGATAATAAGAACCTTGGAGTAAAATTTTTAGATGCATACAAACTTAATATTTCTTCTTAGTAGTGTGAAGCTGGTTAAGGTTAAGATAATCTTTGGTTTCCACCACAAGTATCAACTTCTCTCAGAATAAGGAGACATTATTATAAAAATGCAAATGTGAAAATCCATTATATCTTTTATCAAACAAATGAAATTCAAGATGCCTGAAAAAATTCTACTTGTGATATTTTTAGTCAAACAAGAAAGTTTATAATTTCTGCATTGTAAACTAAATAAATAGAAATAATGAAGCATGTTACTGTCATTTGGTATAATTAACCCATATAAAAGCAACGGAAGTATCTTCGATGTAATGGAGTTTGTTAGTGTCATATTTGGGCTTGCTTTTGCAGTATTTAAACATTGCTGTTGTAAATAAGGACAAATGTACAAACAATTTTCTCTTTTAACTAGGGAATCTGAGGAAAATTACTACTCTGTTATGTAACAAAATCTGTTTGAAGACTTCTCATTGCCTTTCAATAAAATTGGAATGTGTGGGATGCCCCACATTTAATTTTTATTAAAATACACCATTGTCTATGTCAAGCTGATTGCCAAAAGATGGAGAAGATATGAAAAAACCACTTAGATGAGCAAGTGAGAAAGAAGCCAAGAAAGGTGCCTTTCCAAGCTTCCTACTAAGTGTATTTCCCAACAATTTCTCTGGGGAGAAAAGATTACCAGGAACAATTTTGGATTCAATTTAACTTTCACTTTAGTATCCATACACTTTCCACAATGTTTGATTTAAATAAATACAACACATAGTTAGCCCATAATTGTAACTGCTATAACTTTTTAAAAAAATTTAGTATGCTGTCATAAAAGCAGACACAAAATATACTTTTCAGATGACTCATACGGACCACATGAAGACTGAATTAAACGGAAATTAGCTTAAGATGCTTACCTACCACAATTAGAAGCAAGAAACATGTTTTTTTTTGAACTTTAACCTAAAATAGCTTATAGAAAACAGAAAAAAATAGTTTCTACAGTAGCTTATAAGAATATCTTTGACTGGCACATTTTCAAATGGTAAATTCCAATGAATTTGTTGTGTACTTGGATTTGCTGTATTTCTCTTTAGCAATTATTCAGGACTCTTTGAAATAATAATTTAAGTCAACTAAGCATTGCTGCAAAAGTAACAAAAAGCATATTCTTATTTGTGTTTCATATGTGATTGTGAATACGTTATTTGAAATGGTTAAGAAATGACTTTTATCTCCAAGATCACAAAAAACTACAATTCCAGACTTCAATGGCTTTCAGAAATTCTTATAGTTTGAATTAGGATTTTTCTATTGTATTTGACTTGAAAACTTCTTACATGATTACCTTTCCCAGACCAATGTAATGATTTTGCCTGGATGAGAAGATTTAATAGTTGAGCTACTGATAAACATCATGTAAAATCCTTTTTTTTTTTTTTTTTTTTTTTTTTTTGGAACCGGGGGATTGAACTCAGGCCCTTGTGCTTGCCAGCGAGCACTTATTCCACTGAGCCATCTCCTGGCCAAAAGGTTGTTTTTTTTCTCTTTTTTTTTTTTTTGGCAGAACCGAGGATTGAACTCAGGCCTCTGGGCTTGCCAGGGAAGCACTTATTCTACTGAGCTATCTCCCCGGCTCTTCATGTAAGATCCTTTTAATGCATTACATTCAGCCTTTGTGCTTAGAAAAGAACAGTAAACAGTAGAGTAGGAATATGGGGGAGCAATGGTTGGCATTGGCCCTATAGTAATTTCTGAAGATGTGGAATGACTTCTTTCTGTTCTAATATGTTTATTTTTCTCCGCTTATTTGTGATTAATTTTCTTGTTCTTTCTCCATCCTCTTATCTTCTTCTTTTATGTATGTACCACGGGGTCTACACAGTCTCACTACTAGATTGGACTCACAGTGATTCTCTTGTTTTCAGCCTTCCAAGACCTGAGATTACCGGTGCACACCACCATGCCCAGTCTCAACCACCTTCTTAGGGTGCTCCTGAGGCTGGGCCGGCACAGTGCACCGGGTATCGAACCCTGATCCAGCGCCTGCTGAGCTACCTGGCTGGCCCCCCGCAGCCTCCTGTTACCACCATTTTACTCCTAAATACTATGAAAGAGAATTGTTATCTTGCACATGTGACTGCGAACACAAGGTATTTGGTTTTTGGTACCAGGGATATTTCACTCAACACAGTTATTTCCAGTTCCATCTATGTTTTCACAAATGAAATGAGAAGGGCTGGCCAAATAGCTCAGCGGATTAAAGCACCTGAAAACAGGAGCAGGGGTCAGGGGTTCAATAGCTGGGCCTGCCATGCTGGTCCCACTCTTGGGGTTGCTGCGACAGCAATAGAGACTGGACATGATGTGCACACCTGTAATCCCAGCACTTAGGATGCTGTAAACAGAGAATCTTTATAACTCTTATCTATCAGTAAGACCCTGAATACCCTGTAGACCCTTCCCTAAAATACAGAAGAAAACTTAAAAAAACAAATGAAATTAGAAAATTTCATTGTTTGAATAAATTGCACTCCATTGTGTATATGTGAATATTTTCTTTTAACATATTTATTCATTTTTATAGCACATTATTAACTCAGTACATGTACACAATGTGTAATAATAAACTCAGAGAGACAAGCATTTATTTTTCTTCAAACATTAAACACTTTATGAGTTAGGGATTTAATATTCCTATGAGTGTGGTAGTGCACACTTATAACCCTAGCACTTGGCAGGCTGAAAACAGGAGGATCACTATGAGTCTGATCTGCACAGTGAGACCCTATGCACCCTGAACATCCTGTAGACCCTGTCCTAAATTCAAAAATAAATAAATAAGTGAGAGCAACAAACATGGAAAGATATTTCTCAAAAGGAAACATGAAAGTGTCCAGCAAGTGTATGTAAATACTTTATGTCATTTGGAAATAGATCATTTGTTTTTTTAACTTTGTAATCACACTATTGTGCTAAAGAGAAATCAAAAGTACTTCCTCCACTTATTGGGCCTTTATTGAAATTTTTAATTGTTCTTCCTTTACTTTTATCTCCAGGGATCACAATTCTATCCCATTTGTCAACAAGACTTATGTTCCACAAATGAATGAGAACATGTGTACTATATCTTGTTTTTTATCCATTCTTCAAATGGTGGTTACTTTAGTCATTTTCATTTCGTGGTTACTTGGAGTCATCCTGCAGTGAACCCTAGAATGCAGGTGTCTCTTTGATATTCTGTATATACATATATCCAGAAGTAACACTACAGGATCATATGGTACTTACAATTTTACTATTTCCTTAATAGCTATAGTAATTGTTATTCAAACCAAATGTATGGAATGATTCTCCTTTGCCCCTTTCTTGAATAACACTTGTTACTCTTCAGATCTTTGTTCATCATAGCCATTCTATGAAGATGATACATCATAGCTGATTGGCTTTACTTTAACTGGATGACTAATGACATAAAGTATTTATATATACTTGCTGGACACTTTTATGTTTCCTTTTGAGAAATACCTTTTCATGTTTGTTGCTCTCATTTATTTATTTACTTTTGAATTTAGGACAGGGTCTACAGGATGTTCAGGGTGTATAGGGTCTCACTGTGCAGATCAGACTCATAGTGATCCTCCTGTTTTCAGCCTGCCAAGTGCTAGGGTTATAAGTGTGCACTGCCACACTCAGTATCAAGCCCTGTCTCTGCGTGCCCTAGGGTAGGGCCAGCATGGCATGCCAGGGATCCATGCCCAGCCACTGCACTCTGCTAAAGCGGACACATTTGTTCTCTGAGCTATCTGGCTAGACCTTTGCTCATTTTGAAACCCTGCACTTTTGGAGTCTTTTCCAAAATTTTTTTGCTCACTGCAATGTCATGAATCATTTTTCCTGTTTTTGTCTGGCAGTTGCATAGTTTCAGATCTTAGATTTTTGTCTTTAATCTATTTTCATTTGGCTTTTATTACTGGTGAAAGATAGAAGCCTAGATTCATTCTTCTATATGTTGACATCCAGTTTTCACAGAACCGTTTATTGAAAAGACTGTCTTTTCTCAAATGTGTAATCATTAATCTTTGTTGAAAATTGGTTTGCTGTGGAGGCATGAGTTTCAATCATTATTTCCATTCATTAACCTTTTAAATATCAATCACCTACTATTTGACAGAATACATGTTAAACATGGATATTTATTTATAACCTAAACACATATAATATCTTTTACCATAAAGTCTTCGTCTGGTACAACTAATGGTCCATTTCCATAGAATGAGTGTGAATACTTAATCTTCATTTATTTCCACATTTGGTATTAAAATGTTCCACACACTATTTGATGGTGCTAGGATTTAAGAAATAAGACATTTTAAACAACTTACAATTCAGAAGAGATGTTAAATTTATGGATGCAATTTACTTTATATAATTAGGAAAAGGAATAATTTATGTCAAGTAAAGTGTTTGAATGAACAAAGTTATAGAGATTAGAAGAATCAAACTATTTATTTATTTGCATGAAGGACAGGAAGTGGTTCACATGCAACAGTAAGGAAAGTAAGTGTTAAGCTAGTCATCAGATGATAATTGGGGTTCAGAAGTAAGTGAATGTGAAAGTGCAGTTTTCAAAACAAATGGCAAATGTTCCAAGGTACGAATTTGTGAGAGTTCCCTGTGATTCTTATGCAGTGATATTAAAGAATAAAGATGATGTTATCAAATTGGATATAATTGATATAGCTACAAGCACTACTAGTACTATGTGGGGAGGAGGAAAAGAACCTCCACTAACACTGCACCTTGGTTTACTTCAATACATGACAGTGAAGTGACGGCCAACTCTGACTTTATTGAGCACAAGACTTTCCAGATAATAGTTCTCCAGGGATGAAGTGTTACCCTATTGCAGACATTAGTTGAGAGACAGCCATAGGAGATGGACTGAGAAAGAATGAAGGCTAGATTACCTTCTGAGATCCCCTAAGAAGCTTAAATTCAAGCCAGGAAGATCATGAGGTTTGCATTTTATAGCAGGAGGCAAGGTTTGGTGGGTTTAACCCTCAGACAGGGCTTGATCTGAAATCAATGACATTGAGTCCAGTGGTCTGCTGCAGCCTTCATACTGTTGCCTACATCAAGAGACCACTGGTCTAATTTATCAAAAGTTGTTTTTATCTGGTTTTCTAAGTCTCTATGGTAAACTCATAGCTCTCTTTGTTTTGGTTAAAAGCATTTTATGAATAGTTCTTAGGGTTTTCCAGTGTCTAGTTTATATTTGATGCTATTCCTGTTGTTGACTTTATTAGTATACTCAAGATGACCTAAGTCTTGCTTTCATTTGGTTTTCTCTTTATGACAATATCTGGATTGCTGAGCTATATCAGTCAATCCTTATAGAGAAACAAGTTTAATGCAAGATATATGAATATATAGGGATTTGGAAGATGGGCTTATTACAGACACACAGAGTCAGTTCTGCAAAAGGTCTGTCTACACACCGAAGTTCCAAAGAATCCAAGATCAAAAGTCTGAAGTTCACTGTAATGACCTGTGTGAGTCTGTTTCAGGAGACTGAAATGATTGCAGTGGAAGGCTGACAAGTCTGTACTAGAAAGCTGAGGAATCTGTGTTGATGCCATTTATGCCAAGAACAAGTCTTCTGTTCTCAGTAAATCCTTTCAGCTACATCTGCAGCTGTGATGGTCAAATTTAATTGGGTGTTTCTTAGTCAAGTTGATATAATCAGTTAACTATCACATGGGAGATAATAACTAATACTGTGGCCTATTCTCAAAGAACTGGTTATTGGATTGAATAACAACTGATTCTTCCAAATGGAGTTTGACAAAAGCAAAGGCCAATAGTCAGCTATGCATGGAGGATATCTCTGCAACTAAGCTATTCATGATAGCCAACCAGCAAACCCAAGTGGAGAAAACAAAAACAAAAATCAAAACATGAGAATCCTAGACAACAAAGTACCTCCAAGCTCATCCCTATCCCCAAGGCTAATCCAGGGAAATGGAAGGAAAAGAAATCAAAACCACATGAGATAAACATCTGAAGAACTATCAGGGGAGGTAGAATAACAGATCAATAATATGCTTGGTAATTGAAAGATTTAATTAAACAAATAATGGTCTTAATAATGATCAGCAACTCTAGAGAAACACTAATAAAAATGTAGTGAAGATAAAGAAAGACATACAAAACAGGAAAACCCAGCACAGAAAAGAATAAAAGTCCACAAAAGAGTTCTAAAGAAAAATCCAGTAGACTAAGAATACACCCAAGGGCTTGGGAGATAGCTCAGTGGTCTAATGGAGTTAGACAACCTTGACTATGAACTGAAACCTCTACAAACTTTGCTCTATAGTAGATCTTTGCTCCTTTAT
>PVKA01016687.1:0-47398 GCA_004027165.1 Ctenomys sociabilis | reverse complement strand
AGGTACCCTGCAGATAGTGTGCTTTGTGTATAAAAAAAAAAAAACTGGAGGAAAACACTCTGTTGTCCCCAGAGAGACAGGATCAATGCTTGGGGATTTAACCCCAAGTTAAGCATTACAGAACGTTTATGTGTATTGAAGCATCACATGTTTTCACATTCGTATCTGTTAAAATAAATGTAAATTAAAAACGTTTCTTCTAGAGTAGTCCTTTAATACTTTGAAGAACATTTTAATACTTCCTCATGATTTTTTTCTTTGTTAATGTCTCTTGTGATTTGAGTACATTAAGACAGCTACAATAGACTTTTATTATGTCAGTATTTCTACCAAATACACTTTCCATTATTTGAATTTAAAATTTTCTGTTTGCAAATTTGATTTGAGATTTAGAGCATTTAGATGTGATTACAAGTGTGTAGTGCTGGCATTTAAATTCCTCACACGTTTTGGTTCTCTTTCTTCTTGTTTACTTGTTAAAATTCCATATTTCAGATTATTTTGAATTTTTAATTACCTATTCTTTTACTTTTTTTCAATAGTCACCCAAGGTGCCTTTAACTTAGAAAAGCATTAAGTATTTAAGCATTTACTGAGAAAATCAAGAACAGTAGAATAGTTAAGTACATTCGTCCACCTATTAATTTGTGTGTATTAAGGACACATTCTAATTCTACACCAAAGCTATAATCCCACAATAGCGTTATATAATCTACATATCATCTAAATGTGAACTTCACCACACATGTACCATTTTATGTGTTTTGCACGGTTATGATTTATTTTTTATCATACATATGAATGTATATATTCAGCATAATTTTTCTCCTTCGGGAGGAATTTGCTTTATCTTTAGATCTTGGTAATATTCAGCAGGTGATAAATTCTTTCAAAGTTTCTCTTTTTGCTATTGACAACTTCATTGTGCCTTTGTTTTTGAAAAAATACTCTCTCTACAGAAAAAATTTAGTCTGAAGGTTAATTTTTCTCCAAAGAACTTTAAAACAATGGTTTCTTATTTTGGATTCCATTATTTTTGCTGTAAATTAATCTACAAGATTTTTTGAGGATATTTGCCTGCTTTTTTCTCCATGCGTGTTTTGTGATTTCCTTCTGATGTTTGGTTTTTAGTACTTTGGCTCCATTATTTTTATTATGATAAATTAAATACTTAAAATGCTAAGCGCCAGGTTGTTTTTCTTTAATTTTGCAAATCTCCTGGATAGCAGTTTTCATCTTCTTTTAACTCTAGTTATTTTCTTTCAGTTGGAAACTCCGTTTATAGGTACTTTAAATATCCTTCCCTTGGCCGATGTATTCTTGACCTACCTTTTTATTCACCCGACTTTCTACCTCCGTACTTCACTCTGGATATAGTCCACTGAGTTATCACTGGGTCACTTCTGCTGCTTTTCATTTGCTTTTAAAATCATGCATTTTCAATTTCCATTTTAGTTATAGCAATATTATTTTAATTTTTCTTGGTAGTTTGAGTCCTTTGGCATGATTTGCAAACTTATAATTTATTTTAATTAATATAATAATCAGAATTGTTTTAAGGCCCACGTTGGAATTGTGCTTCTATGATGTTGCAATGTCTACCCCCTCCTCATCAGTAAGTGATGACTATTCTTACTGATCAGTATATGAGTGAAATCAGGCATTATGTATCAAAATTTTAGTAGTTCTAGGTGGCATATTTCACCCCCTTTGCTATATGTTTTTGATGGATAGTACATACTATTCTAAGGAAACTTATCCCATTATTAGTTTAATGTTAGTTTTATATTACAGAATACATTATATATATATATTTTTGGCTTCTGTCACAGTTTTGTCTACATGTTCCCACAAAGCCTCATGCTGTCAATTGGTGTGGCTTCTAGAGTTTGTCATTAATTCATGATGCAATGCTAGGGTTAAAGGTGTGAGTGCTACACCCGCTCTGGGGTGAGTGCAATATGCAGGAGGAAGAGAGGCTTGCTTGCTGCCCCAGCTGTGCCCCTCCCTTTGCTTTTAGCTCCTTTCCAGTGTCATGAACTGCTGCCCTCTGCCACGTCCCACTCTGCCTTGGAGCCAGCAGAGTACGGACTAAAACCTCCACAAACTGTGAGCAAAATAAATTTTGGATGCTGAGTATTTTGTCCCAGCAATAAGAGAAATGTAACTAAAACAGCTTCCATGTTTGGTGAGCCATATTAATAAATATTATTCTTTTATTGACATATGAAAGTATACTATAAAATTCAGCCTTTAAAAGTGTACAGTTGCTTTGTATTAGTCATGAGATCCAAGCACTACTGTGAGTGAATTCAGTAATATCTCCCTGTGCTAACACACACATCCACTGGCAGCCACTCCCTCCTAGTTCCTCCTCAGACCTTGCATCCCACTAACACGATTTATTTCTCTAAGGATATATTTGCCTATGCCTGGAATTTCCTGTAAATCAAATCATACAATTATGATCTATTGCAACTGTCTTTCTAAATCTCTCGAGATTCTTCCAATTAAGAATATATTTGTATTTCATTCCTTTCAATTGCTGAATGATGTCCCTTTATGTGGATCTAACATGTTTTTACATGATGGTTGTTTCTTCTGGACCCTTCTAAATAATGCTTTCACAGGCACTCATGTTTGTTCTTTTCTATGAAAATGTACTTCTATTTTTTCTGATTGTGACATGTGCAACTCCAGGTCGCATATTTCCTCTATGCTTAACTTTTTGAGGCGCTGCCTATCTGTTTTACAAAGTCCCCACTGCATCTTGTCAGGTTCCTGCTGGCAATGCAGAGAGTTCTAACGTCTTTCTAACCTTGTCGACAGTTATTACTTGTCTTCTGATTATCCTCATTGCAGTGGATGTGAAGTAGCATCACACTATGGATCTGAGTTGCGTGTCTCTGATGACTGATGATGTTAAGGGCTTTCAATGTGTTTATTAGCCACTTATTCCTTTTCTTTGGGAAATGTCTATTCAAATCCTTTGAACGTTTTTAATTGAGTTATTTGTGGAATACTACTGGGTTGTGTGAATCTTTTGTATATTTTCCACAGAAGTACTTGATCAGGTAAAATGATTTACACATATCTTCTTAGATCATGATTCTAATTTCTTGACATTGTCTTTTGAAGCATGATAGATTTTAATTTGAAGAAAATCCATTTTATTCAATTTTTTTCTTTGTACTTTGGTGCTTTATTAAACATACTTGTGTGATTCAAAGCCATAAGTAACTAATGCCATATTCTAAATGTTCAGTTGTGACTCTGACACAGGATTTTCATCCAAATTGAGTTGATTTTGTATGTGGAATGGAGTGATTACATTTCACATAGACATCACATTAGCAGCAGGGTTTTTTTTTTTTTTTGCAGACCCTTGCTTCACCACTGGACAGTCTGGCACCCTACTCAAACCACACGGCAACAGCCTCTGGGATCCTTTTGGACATTTCAATCAATTCTGTTATCTACAGCTCAAATTTTAGACCTGGACTACATGGTCTGATTGTTTTAGTTTTTAGAAATTTGTGAAACCAGATGTGAGCCCTCCTACTGCTCTTTGTTTTCAAAATCACTCCGCCTATTTTGAGATGTTAGGATTCCATAGAAGCATTAAAACAAGTCTACTATTTCTATAAAGAAATGGGCTGGAATTCTGAGATAATTCAAGAGGTTATCTTGAATCTATAAATCAGATAAAAAGTTCTGGCAATATAATGGTATTAAGTCATTCTGATTTGACTGTGGCATATTAATGTATTTAGGTTTTTAATTGCTTTTCATGATGTCTTATGATTTTCATGGAAATTTTAAAAAATGTGCCAAATATTTATTGTTTTTCTTTCTGTTGTAAATATGTTTTTCTTCCATTATCAGTATGCTTATATATTTAAGTGTATAAATATACTTTTTTGTATATTCATAGCTTCGATTCCTTAAACTTTGCTGAAATTCCTAGCTCTAATAACATATTTTTAAAAGTCTTAGGGAATTCTATGGCTATGCCATCCATTCTTACCTAACTTGTCTAGTTATCTAATTCTTTTTCTTGCATGATTTTTTTTCCTAGGAGTTCCAGTGTCTGGCTCAACGTTTGCTATTAGTGTATTACTGATGTTGTAAAATAAGTTGGAAAGTCTGTAAGAAACTTATAAAATAAGAAAACTCTTACAAAAAGTATAAATTTATTTTTATTTTTTATAAGTTTTGGGGGGATTGGTAGAATTCACTAGAGACCACTGGTCTTAGAATTTTCCTTGTGGGAAGTGTCTAGATTACTATCTCAAGTGCTAAACTTGTTATATGGGTTTATTCATATTTTCTACTTTTTAGCTCATTTGAACAATTAATGACACCTAAAAATGTATTCATTTCATTTAAATTATCTAATTTGTTGGCATGCAAATGTTTATGGATAGTCTCTTACACTTTAGCTTTTGTTTATTAAGGTCAGTAGTCATATTAACTCTTTCATTTCTGAATTTAGTAATAATTTCAAATTATCACTGCTTTCTTTGAATCAGTCTAGCCATAGCTTCATCATTTTTGAACGAATGAAATCTTAGTTTTATGTATTTCCCTAGTGTTTTTACATTCTGCTTCAATTGTTTCTACTTATATTTTTATTATTTCTTTTCTTCTGTTGTTACCAATTTAGTTTTTTTTTCTGCTTCTAATTTCTGAAAGTGAAAAATTGTTTTGTTTTTTTTTCTTTTTAAATTTACACATTTATGGGCACGTTTCCCTAGAAACGGCACTTTAGCTGCATCCTGCAATTACTGTTATGTTGTGGGTTTCATTTCATTCACTTTTTTTTTTTGTGTGTGTGTGGTACCAGGGATTGAACTCAGGACCCTGCACTTGCCAGACCAACACTTATGCTATTGAGCAATCTCCCCGGCCCTCTCATTTCATTCACTTTAACATATTCTTTACTTCCATTTGGGATTTTGTCTTTTGCCCACCGATTCATTACCAGCTTGTTGTGTAATCCACACACTCACGAATATCCTGTTTCTCCTGTTGTTGATTAGTAACGTCACTTTCAGTGGCTTCGCCCCTTGTAATTTCACTGAGACTCATTTGTGGCCCAGCTCTATGATAGAAATGTGCCACGTGCACTGAAGAACACATTCAGCTCCGAGTGCTGTCTTCTGTCCAAGTCTGTTTGGTCTAGTGAGTTAACAGCATCGATGATGTGCTCTGTTTCTTTTTGATCTTTATGATGATGAAGAATTGAATTTTACGACTATTGCAATTGTTTTGTCCATTTATCCCTACAATGCTGTCAAATTTTGATGCATAGATTTTTTTTTTTTTCTTGCTACACATTTCAGACTCACAGTGATGCTCCCTGGCACAGCCTCCTCAGCACTAGGATTACAGGCATGTGTCACCACAGCCATTCTGGGGCAGCACTGCATGTGGTACTGGGAACTGAACTCAAGACCTCGCCCTTGCCAGGCAGGCACTAATGATGCTGAGCTGCCTCCCAGCCCTTGATTCATACATTTTAAGTATGTGATGTGAGGTGTGTATCAGGCATGGTGGCGCATGCCTATAATCCCAGCACTCAGGAGGTCATGACAGGAGGGTCATTGGGAGTTTGAGACCAGCTTGGGCTGCAAAGCAAGTTCAAAGCCAGCCTGAACTGCATAGTGAGGCCCTGCCTCAAAAGCCAAAAAAGAAAAAAAATTATACTTATTATATTTCTCTCGAAGGAATTATCCTGTGTTTTAATCAAATACCTTTCTTTATATACAATGTTTTTGCATTTTTTTCTCTAAGCATTTTAACACATTTAGTTCAGATTAGCAACAATTTCAATTCAATAAAATTCAAATTTTTGCCTTTATATGTTACAGTTTTTGTCACACCCTTTGTATGATAATGAATTAAATATTTATCAATTTTGTGTTTAACAAAACAATTTAATTTTTGCTTTCTGTAGTTGTCTTTTAAATCAGGTAAGAGAAATAGAATCACAAACTAAAAGTACATTCACATTCTTTTTTCCACTTAAATATGATGTTACTTTCACCAATCTTCTTCAGTTTTTTGTATTTCTTGTCTCATGACCTTTAATTCCACATGAGGACCTTTCATTAGTAGATCCTGTAGGGCAGACCTGCGAGCTCATGATTTTCAGCTTTGTTCTTCTTGAAATAGCTTAACTTCCTCTTTCACATTTAAAGCATAGTTTGGCCTGGGTAGAATTATTCACTCAAAAACATTTTCTTTTAGTGCTTTGGCTATGTCTTCTACCACATCTCGAGGCCCATGGTTCTAGCAAAAGGTTAGCTGGTGAGACTTACTCAGGATGGTTTCACATAATAAGTCATTTCTTTTAGTACCAATGATTCTCATCATTTGGATTTAAGTAGTTCGGCCAGAAAGTGCTTATGTTTGAATTTCCTTCAGATAGTTATAAATATAAAATCATTGTATGGAGATCTTTGAAATTTTTAAACACGCCGATTGATATGTCCATAAAATTTTACATAATGTTTGTCATTATTTCTTCAGCATTTTCCCTTCCCTCTGATGCTTCATGTCCTCCTACTGCAGTGTTCAGTGGAACTCTGAGACCCTTTTGCTTTCCTTCTTCATTTTCCTATTTGTTTCATTGACTCAGCAACCCTAATTCTAAGTTACCTCCCAAGCAACTGGTCCTTTTCTCTATCTTTTCAAATTGGTTGAGCTCCTCTAAGGAATTTTCTTCTTTTATGATTGTTCTTTTCAACTCCAAAATTAGTATTTGGTTCTGTGTTATCACTTTTACCTCTTAACTTTGCATGTTGCTGTAAACCTATAATCCTAGCACTTTGGAGACTGAGGCAGAAGGATCACTGTGAGTTTGAGGTCAGCCTAGGCTACAAAATGAGTTCAAGTACAGCCCAAACTGCATACAAATCCTGTATCCCATAGATAAAAAAGGGTCAGGGAGATAGCTTGGTAGTCTGAACCACTACCTGGCAAACTCAAAGACCACAGTTCGATTCCCAGTACTGCATGCCATACTGGCCTGCCCCAGGCACACTGAACTGGCCACTGAAACTGAATGTGTTGGTGCACACTTCTAATCACAGCCTTGCAGAGGCTGAAACAGGAGGATCACTAGGAATCCCATATGTGTAGTGAGACATTATACAAAAAAAATTTTTGAAAAAAGAAAAAATGTATTTCTTTATTTATATCCTACATTTGGTGAGACACTACTCCTTTATTTTTCTGTAAATATTTTTCTCTTTGAGACAAGATTTTACTGTGCAGTTAAGTTTGGCCTCAAATTCACTATGTAGCCCAGGCTGGGCTTGAGCTCCTGATGAACCTCCTGCTTACCTCAGCCTCCTGAGTGCTGGGATTTCAGTTGTGCACCTGGATTCTCCTTTATCTCTTTAAATATGAGTCCTTTCAGATTTTGACCATAGCTTTAAGAGTTTCCATCAAATATGTTCAGGTTCTAAATTTCTCAGGGAAGGTTTTTATCCATCTTTTGCTGGTCTCTTTTTGGCTCAGACTTTCTCGTTTCCCTTCCTTTCCTGAATGTTTTTGTTTTGCTTGTTTACTGCAGTATGTTTAACAATATGTATGAAATGATTCTTTACAGTTTATACTATTTTCCTGCGCATTTTTTTCATAAGAAATCTTGCATTCTTTAGTTTAGCAGTCAGCTGATAAGTGTGGAATGGACACTTGCCGTGGTTTCCATCCAGGTCCTCTGGGTATATAGTTAAGTGCAGCTTGTATCACTCCAGGAATTTATGACCCTGCCTTAGCCTCTACTTCCTGCCTGTGCATGCATCAGGGTAGCTGGAGATGGCAGTGGAAGGCCTTTTCACTTCTTTCCTGAGCATGTATTCAAATAAGGACTGCCCAGGGTACTGAATCTAGGGCACATTTTGATCCCCAAGTTGTGGCAGTACTTTCCAGCCTCCGTGTGGAAACTTCATTCCTCCTATTCACCTTAATAGAGGTTTTGAAGAACCTCTTCTGGGTTGAAGCCATAATTGACCTCCTGAATAGCCTGATGTTTAGTGGTTGCCTCTAATTATTTTTCCACAAATATCTGTCCTGCCCCATAAAATACTAATCACATTATGAAACCTTTGAATGAATTTAAGGCCATGTTAGAGAGTACTTCCAAGGAATCATGATAGAGATCCTATAATGAAAAACTGGGCAGTGGCTCCAATCCTTTTTGCTTCACTCTAGTTGCTAATTTGCTGCAATTTTGTAACATGCAAGTTTTCAAAGATATCAAGAACTTTGGAGATAAGGAAGTAGGAATTGTGCAAATTGAAATGCCATACATGCACAGAGAATTCACTTCTTTCTACGTTACCTGAAAATTTTGGTTAACTTTCAGAACTCAGAACAAATCATTTTGACAACTATTTTCTAGTGCTTCTTTGCTTTTTTTAGGCCACAACTTTCCGAGTCCTTTACATTTTCATTGATATAATTTCTAATAAATTCTTAAGATTATGCCATCACTGAGTTCCCGGATTATAGTCTATGCAGTTGCATTTAGTTGTTTAATATTTTACTCAAGATTTCTGGATCTTATTAAAACCTCAATCACACATTGGCAAATTCATTTGAGTGAAAGTGAAAATAGACATTCTGACCTTAAAGACGCCATTGCAGCTAGTGAAAAAGTAAGCAAAGATCTTTTAAAAACAACTAGGATGCAGGAAAAAATAATTCAGTACCTTCAAGATGATGTAAAGATGGACAATGTGAGACTAACAGGCATCAATGAGGAGGAAGTAGTCAATACAAATGATAAAAAAAGAATATGGGCAGAAGTAATAGCAGAAAACCCAAAATATGGGGCAGCAATCTGACATTCAGTAATTGAAGCATATAGAACTCCAAATAATATCAATCCAATTAAAGCCACTCCAAGATATATAATAATCAAGATCCCAGAAATTCAGCACAGGAACAGTATACTAAAAGCCTCTAAAGAAAAGAGACAGATTACATTTAAAGGAAAACTCATCCGAATAATGGCAGATTTCTCTTCACAAACTATCAAATCAAGAAGAGCATGGAGCAAAGTACTTCAAGTTTTACAAGAAAACAAATTCCAACCCAGACTGATGTACCCTGCAAAGCTCTCATTCAAGTATAATGGAGAAGTAAAATACTTCCATGACAAAGAACAACTTCAGAATTTCATGCTGACAAAGCCAAGCCTACACAGACTACTAAATGATGTTCTAGAGAGGGAGCAAATTGATCACAACCCCATCAATGAGAATGGAAAGAACCCACCAAATAGGGCAAGCAATTAAACAGAGGAGAGTAAAAGGTATACAAAAGTAGTCTGTCAGTTATTCTCTTGTGTATAACAGCAAAATATTTCCATCAGCAAACTCTACAAATGGATTTCTCTTGCACTCTATGGGTCATGATTCCATATGGGTTCACAGGGTGGATTTCAAGGAAATAGCTGTAGCTCAGTCTCACAAGTGACACCTGGCCCCCAGTAAGTGTCATGGTCATTATCCATGTCCACAACACACTAGAACTTTGTGTGATATCCTATCCCCAAACTGTCAGAAGTGATGGCCATTTGTTTGTCATTTCAGCATTTATCTTATATTTTATTCTTAGCACTTCTTTACTATCATGAAAACTTTGTCTTAGTTCAATTGTTTTGAAACATTTAATTTTTAATTAATTAGTATTTCATTTTCTGAATATTGCTTAATCTTAATTTTTGATTTAAGATGTGTACTATATCTTTGAATTACAATTTATCTAAAAAGAAAAAAAAAAGAGATTTCTGGATCTTCTTATCAGGCTATCATTAACCACTATGGGATCATGGTTTCACAGCTGCAAATGGAGACAGTAACAAAATAGATTTAAAATAATCATTGTCCTAGTGCCCAAAACATCCAGGCTCATTGTCAATTTTCAGTTCTGTGAAGTAAAATGGATAATTTAAACAGTGGTCTTTATTTTTGTAATGGATTCCTTTCTTGACTATTTGCGTTAAAGAAACATAAGGAATAGATTGCTAAAGTTTAGAAGCATTTTTATTAGGTGTTGATTCAAATCTTTTCCTGCTACTTGTACCACATCCTTTACAGTCTACTACTCAAGTGGTTCACTGCATAGACATTCTGTTGGGTCCTATAAAGCCTACTGTGACTGTAGTTATCACAATTACCAGCACTCATGGTCAAGCCACTAAACCTAGATGTGTAAGGCATCTTCAGCAGCCCCATGTTCTGCACTCAAGGATTAACTGTGGGTCAAAACTATTGTGAAAAAGTGCCTCATTTGTATTGAACATGTGTTAAATTTTATTCATGTCTTTATTCCTTAGACAATAAAGCATAAAAATATATAGTCAAGATATATTGTGCATTATAGGCAATGTAAAGATGATTCAAAGTATCCAAGAAGATATGAGATTATATGCAAGGATCATTTTATAGAAGAGCTTTGAGCATTAAAGGTTTTGCTGTCCAGGAGGATAGTAGAATCAAGACCCCATGAAAGTCCAAAGACTCAGTATAATGCTCAGTATAGTATTTTAAACTGGATGCAGCTCATACAGCCAAGTGTCCAAAATTCAGACTCTAACATTTTAAATTACAATTTTTGAGTCACTGTAAAATATTGTTGATGCCTACAAACCTTTGTACTGTATATATAATAAAATTAGTTTAGACTAACAATTTTATAACCTATCATTTGAAAATACCTATAATGGAAAATTACGTTAATGATTAGTGATAAATGCACTCACATAAGGCTTTCCCTATAAACAAAGTATGGAATGATAACTAAAATGTGTCACATGAATCACTGGCCACATAAGAATGGCGCTGTCTTCTGAAGGATTCCACAAAGTAATCAAGAGACAAGTATATAAATCTAGTGCCACTGATCTTTGGAGCCAGGACCATATTGTGGGTGAGTGTGCTTTGGTTTCCTTAGACTAGTCCCAGATCACGCACAATGTCCCAGTGTAATTGGGAATTACATCTTCTCTGAACTTGAAGACTCAATTTGTGTGGCATTTATCTGTAATATCTAACATTTTATGAAAGCAGAAATTAGAGGAAAATGGGCTACCATTTTTCAGAAAGTACAATCTTATTTTCTAATATTTCCCTTTGTTTCTCTTATTCACTAAATACTTCTCCTTTGCTACATGTTAGGAGAGGACTGATTCAGTAATTTCTGATTAACCAACTGTCTTCTGACTTAATTTTCTCCTTCCCAAAGGTCTGGGATTCATCAAAGTCAAGATTTAATCACACAAACTCAGTCTGGACACACTGCAAGAGGGTGCACCATTCTCTACCTGGCGCTGCCAAGGCACATAAATCTATCCTAATTGAAGATTGCTTTGTGTTCCAAGGCAAACACTCATAAAAGAGTCTGTGGTCATTCTCCTGGGGCCTCGGTAGAGATGGCCAAATGCATTTACTTTGCTGCCCATCCAGACCAGGTCCCTTATGTAAAATTCTGAAAACCTAATTTCTAAAGCACATGGAAATGTTAATACAATGACATACATTGTTTGTTCCTCCTGTGTTTTCATGTTTTAGTGAAATGACTCAGAAGATATTAAAAATAAAACCTCTACTTTCAAAAATCTTGCTATAAAATCAGAAGATTTTGGATTTCTAGGTGACCTTATGAGTAGAGTCTCCCACACCAGACCTCTCTGGGATCATGTTTGTAGAGTAAGCCAGTGAGGATGTGACAATAATTTTAGGGGTTTAAAAGCTCCTTATTAGGGCCAGCGTGAGAGCTTAGTGGATGAGCTGAGCCCCTGGGTACACTGAGCTGGCAACAGAGATCCAGCTTGGTGGCACTTGTCTGTAATCCTAGGGCTGGGGAGGCTGAAATATGAGGATCACTATGAGCCCAAGCTGCATCGTGAGACCCCATACCAAATACACTAAAAATAAACAAACAAAGAAAGAAAATCTCCCTATTATACTGTTGAAATATTTACATTAATTCTTTAGTTCATACTTTAAATTAGAAGTATTTATATTTAATCTGTGAATTTTTCATGGAACTGTTAGCTTCTTGCTGTTTTTCTTTTGAGTGGATAATATATAAACATCAGCTAAAATCCAAACAAAGTGTTTTAAAATGTCTTCAGTCCACCTCCATTTGTAGGCACACAGTTCTTCCTATGATAGATTATCAATATTTTCTGCTCCTTACATATTTTTCTAAAACATTCATGCACAGTGACATGTGTTATTCTACTTCAGTCAAAGGTGTGTTTTTGCTTACTGAAAAATCTCCCTTGGAGATCATTCCATATCATCACAAAGGATGTCTTTGATCTTCCTGTGAAGCGAAACTGATCTGAAGTGTGAGGATGTGCATCTTCCCTCTTGTCTGTCTTTGTTGAGGAAGGTGTTTAGGTTATTGCTAAATCCTGAATGCACTGAGCCAATGCGTAGCCTCAAGTGCATGGCATTTTGTTGTTTGTCTGGGAGATGTGAAGGTTGTCAGTGGAATGCCTGCTTCAAAGAGGACTTTTGCCTGCATGTGTGTCATTGTTACATATTTCAACAAGCACTGAGCTTTCTTCGATAAAGTATGAGGTCCTTTTATCTTCAAGAAATGGTGAATTGTCATTTTCATCTTCATCAATTTAGAAATATCACAAGGCTGTGTTAATTTTCTCTTGTCCTGAGTAAGAGTGAATAGAAAGATATACTTGGGATTGAACCCTGGGTCTTTGCATCGAGTTCTCAATTTCTTTTCATTTTATTTAATCTATTTGTTTTTGAGATGATATCGCTAAACCAGTAGTTTATCCATGTGGGGCTAAAATTTCTAATTCTCTTACCTTAGTCTCCGCAGCATATATTTTTAAGCTTATAACTCTTTTGGCTTTCTAACAGTTTCTTTTGTTGTAGATCTCTACCTTATTGATCTCCTATGTCTTCTGTGCAGAAGGCCTGCCCATTAGCTCAGTTGTTTAAGTGACTGCTTAAACAAAGCACTCAGGATCTGGGGGGGCTGTGGTTTGATCCCCATATCTCAAACCATACCAGACCTGCCCTGAAGGCATCCTGAGCCAGCCAAAAAAGTCCTTCTGCACATATCTTCTGTGCATTAAAAGATTACCAGCTTTAAAAAGTTTTAAAAATAATTTTCTTGATTCATCATATTTCTTGTGACTTTGTTATGCAAAACATTTCAAAATTTTCAATCTTTGTTAACAGCTTCTGGATTCTGAATAGTAGTTAAGATGGTCTTTTGCACTCTGAGAACATGTGGTAATATTGTTCTGATTCTTGAAACACTATGCATTTATGTATTTGTCTATTCATAAATTTATTTACTTATCCTTATTTAAATGCTTGGTTTATTTGGCAAGTTATTTCTAGAAAAGCACCATTTTCTGTTCAGTACTTTAATACAGTCTTGTAAATAATTCAACTTGCCCTTCTGTGTCACATGCCAGGTTACAGCCTGTATTTGAATCTGTTTTCACATTTTCACCTGTCATCCTTTATTTTACATGTACAAAACTCTTTATTTTAATCTCTTTGTGCTTTTATATGGTTTACTATCTGCCAGATCTAGTTATTTCTCAATATTCTTCTTGTTTTTCCTGCTCTCTGACTATTCTTGCTTACTTAATTTTCCATATGGTCTTGGCCCTTACTTGTATAGTCTGTGGACATTTTAATTGTGAGCATATTCAATTTAAAGGTTATTCTTACTTTCATGATGTTGTACCTCTCTGTCAAAAGGAATCGTAAATGAACTTCCATTGTTTCCACTATGAGTCAGGAGAATTTTCAAGTTTTATCACTATAGATTTTTCATGCTTCTCAGTACATTTTTTCTGATATATTTCACTAATTTTTTCTACTGGAAATCAACATTTATTATTTCCTTTAAACCTTCTGATTTATGTATGATTGCTATAGATTTCTGTGATGAGGTTGATATCCACTCAGCTTAGAATTATCCTATTTGATACTGATTTTTCAGATGTAGTATTTTGTGATATAAAATAATATTCTCTGAAAGTCATAGAACTTTCTCATTCCTTCTTTCCTCCACTTTACAACTACAACAGCTGGACCTTAAGAACAATACTATGTAACAATTATGCCAGCAGACATTTTCACTGCTATTTTATATCACAACATCATCTAGTTTGCTATAATTTAAAAAAGGAAGAACAATGAATATTATGAATTTATTTCTAATGGTCTTCTCTTTTTGACACAGTGATATTTACTTGTTACAAGTTGAATCTTTTTTTGGTTTTATTTTTATCAACTTATTTCTAGAAATAGTTCCTCTCAGGCTTCCTTTATTGATTTTTAACATGCTGTGAGTTTCTGCTTGTTAGTATTTTACTTAAGATTCATAATTGTCGAGTGAGCTTTGCTGTGTTGCTTTTTTCTTGCCTCACAATAGTTGCTGCCATTGTTTTAATTTTTTAGTCTCATTTCACATAAAGCATTCATAAAAATTTTCCTTCCTGTGCTTTAAATAAAATGTAGATAATGTTAACTTATCTGATTTTAAAAGATGTTAGAACCAATTCATGAAACTGTTAGCTTCCTGATGTTTTGGGAGTAGTTTTCCAACAAGTTTTGTTATTTATGATTGACTTTTTGGATTTCCTCATTTCTAAAGTAAGTTTTGATCAATGTAAATATTTCTCTAGGGCAAGATATTTTGCTGGTACATTTTATCAAACATTTAAGGATGAAAGATACCAATCAATATCAACTCTAAAACTCAGGTTGGCATGAACACTGCCTCACCCTTCTCATACATGAGTTATGACTTTTGTCATCTAGGTCTTGTGTCTCATGAGAAACGCTTTTTTATACATTTGACCTATCAGAATAAGATGAATAAATTAAAGCCTTTTACTAGTTTGTTAATTTTACATTGTCATGTATTGAAACTTCTGGCATGCTTGTTTATGCTTATTGATGATATATGACTTGACAGCCAAATCTATGACACTTTCATTGTAAAGTTCACTCTAGAGGGTAGAAAGTACCCATCTATCACTTACATTTTTCTATGAAAAGAATTATGAAAAGAATATATATGTGTATATACATGATATAAAGGTTATGACTGTGAATATTGTCCTTTTAAATTTCACTGGTGTTTCTTGTTGAATCTTATTTACTTTTCAAACTATTTTGACTTAAGTTTGCATATTATAATTAAATGGTATTCTTTTATATAAACTAATAAGAAGGATTCCTTTTACCTAGTGAATTAAGTATTTGAATTTATTGATGTGTTTGTGACTTATATGAAATGATCATATAACTGCTTATTTAATAGAATAAACAGTTGTTTGACATGAATTGGAATTGGCCTTGTTTTTCATGTCTGTTTCTTATGATATATTTATTTTGTCATGGTAGTTACTTTTCTTACTATACCATTATACACTTCCTGGAGGGGCCTGTTTCTTTAGACAGTACATATTAATTTTCTAACACAACACATAGAAGACTTACCTTTCCTTAGGCACTTTTTGTTTTCAACCCTTTTTCTTTGATCAGAAATGTGCAGTTTATGGATTACAGGAATAAATTCCCATGCCCTTGGGCTTGCTACCTGGGCCCAGCCAATGAAGTACGTCACAAAAACACATTGGAGAAGAGAAATGTGTCACTCAAACTAATAGCACTTTTCTTCCCAGTGGAACAAATGGGCTATATGCGACTCCCTATTCCTGGTTTCCAGTATGCGGCTTCCTGTAAGGTTTTTTTTTTTTGCTGAGGATCAGAACCCAGGTTCCTGCTCTGATCCTTGTGATGTTTCTAAAACTATGTATTGTGAATCTTTTTTGCTGAAGTGCAAGCTTACCTCAGATTTTCTTGTTTTAAATACGTTGTCTCCTTCCTGCTGGGACTCTAATATGCCTATTGTAAGCAATGATAAAATTAGCATAATTATTTTTCTGTTCTTTCCCACAATAGCAGATTTTACTTAATTGTGATTTTTCTTAATGTCTACATCATGTGATTAAATATGATTACAGCTCTGCTATTTTAGTAGTTAGTTCTATCTTACAAAAGCCTAATTTCTTGATATTAAAAATGAGAATTCTGCATCCTTCTACTTCCATTCTTCTTTTACCCTTCCCTCTCCTCCAAATGTTTGCTAGTTATAGGGTTCTATATAGGCAGGACATACGTGTACACCCTATTTTAATAAACTAATCACCATATTTGCTTCAGCCTGCCAGTCTATTATACGAGTTCAATGTGTACTGCCAGATGTTTTTCTCTAGTTTTATAATTATATTTCAGTTGGCTGGAGTTCCACCTCTAGCAGATTTCTTAAACACTGCTTAGAAGGATTGCCAGATAAAACAAAAGATGTCTAGTTAAATTTTGAACTTCAGAAAATCAAGTAATTTTTTAGTATAAGTATGTCCTATGTATTATGTGGAACATTTTTATTTTCTAAATCTGGCAAACTTATGTCTGGCATATGGTAAGTACTAAGTAAACGTTAGCTCTTTGTATAATTTGGAGTCCATGAAAATGTTTTGATGGTGATTATTTAGGTTTTGTTTTTGCTAGAACACAGGGTGCACTTACAGTATGCTTTTAAAATTTTCTTTTATTGCCTTGAATTGTGTTCTTGTGCAATAGATTAAAGTTAGTTGTAGACTATTTGCTACTTGTCTCCGATATTGAGCAGTGTGGAAATACAGGGTGTGATAGAAAAGCACAGTGAATGTTTAAACCAAAAATTTGAAGTGAATCATTGAGACCTAAATATTAAAACAGAAACACTAAAACTTCAGGAAGAATTGGAAGAACTCTTGAAGACATAGGGGTAGGCAAAGACTTCATGAGGAAAAACCTGATTGCACAGGAAATAATACAAAGAATGAATAACTCGGATCTAGTCCTATTAAGGAACTTTCAGGCAACAAAAGAAATCATCAACAAAGTGAAAAGACAACACACAAAGGGACAAATAATATTAGCAAGTTGTCCTTTAGACAAAGCACTTATACCTAAAACATAAGAATTAAAAAAAGAACTTAAAAAATCAGCTCTCCAAATTTAAAGACACAATCCAAAAAAATGGGCATCTAAGATGAATACATACTTCACACAGAAAGAAATAAATGTGACAAATAAATGTATAAAAACAGTTCAGCATCACTGGATATTAGAGAGATGGAAATTAATTTTACATATCTGTTAATCTGAGCAACAGATTTAATGATTACAATAGACAATATACGAAACATTGTTAATCAGCTATCCTTGGTTTGAAGATCTGTAACATATGTATTGCTACATGTTACTCTGTTTCTTTGTTTCTGATTTTTGTTCTTGTTTTTGTTTTTACTTTTAAAAAAAGTAAAAGAAAATCAAAAAATAAAAATGGTGAGTTTCCATCGCACCAGAAAGAACAGCTGTTATAAAGAAATAAATCAATAAGTGCAGAAGAAGATGCAGGAAAAAATTAACCCTTCCCCACTGTTTGTGGAAGTATAGCTTGATGCATTCACTATGGACATCAGTATAGATATTCCTCAAAAAAACTAGAACTAGAGTTTTCATTTGAGCTAGCTATTCCCCTTTGAATATCTTCCTAGAAGAATTAAAAACATATACACAGTGATGTATGTGCACCCACATTTATAAACAAGCCAAAGGCCCATTAGCTGAGGAATGAACAAAGATGTGTTTATTTAGTATAACAATATAAAGTATAATAGTATAAAGATGTGTTTTTTAGTATACACAATAAAGAAGGATAAATTTGAGGCATTTCTAGATGAATTGATGTAATGAGATTCTTTTTCATTTTTAAAATGTACAAATATTAAAAAAATTAGAAATGATACAAAATTTCAATGAACAGTAATAGGAATTTAATAATGGTTGTTGGGTTGCATAACGTTATCTTAAAAGTAGTTGTTTAGGTTACTAGATATAAACCTGAAAATACAGTTATGAAAAGTTATAAAAAAGTAAAAAAAAGAAAAATTAGAAAAAAATTAAGTATTAACTACTCCCTTCAATAGAGAAGGTGAAATCAGCAGTACAATTATCCAAACCATCCTGCATATTCACATGAATGTATCTTTTTCCCTCTTTGTATTGTCCTTTTCCTCATCCCAGTGTTTTCTTCCCATTAAACAGATTTTTTTCCTCTTCATAGTATCTACTTAGATTTTATTTATCTTTCAGATTTCAGTTACTTTTTCAGATTCTCACACTAGTAAGAAAATACAATATTAGCGTATATGGATGTGATTTATTTCACTTACCAATATACTGTTAATTGCATCCATTGACCAATAAAAGCCTTGAATTCAACTTTTTATAGGGGAGTAATATTCCACTGTGTAAAAATACAATATCTTTTTTTTATCCATTCCTAAGTTGATGGACATTTGTGTTGTCTCCAAGATTTGGCTATGGCAAATTGTGCTTCAAGTGTGCAAACCCATGTTTATACATGGGTGCATATACACCCCTGTGGTATGGTGATTTTGGTTCCTTTGTGGTTGTTCTTTTGGAAAAACACACAGGAGGGGAATATCTGGCTTGAATGGGACCACCAACACTAGCTTTTTGAGGAATCTTCACACTGATGTCCACAGTGGTTTCACCAGTCTGCACTTCCACTATCAGTGAAGGAGGGTTCCTTTATCCCCACAGCCTCTCCAGCATTTGTTACTGATTTACTTCTTGATGACAGCCATTTTTTCTGGGGTGAGATCAAATCTCAGCATTATTTTATTTCTTGAATGACCAGTAATATTTAATTTTTTTTCATATATTTATTTGCCATTTGTGTTTCTTCATTTGTGAAGCGTATATTCCTCTCAGATTCCAATTTTTGGATTGAGTTTTTGAATTTTTAAGATAGACATCCTTTGCCTGAGGGACAGTCAGCTATAATATTTTTCTCAATTTGTGAGTTTAGTTTTTACTCTGTTGGTGATTTTTTTTAAATGTATCTGATACGGGATCTCACTACACATTTGGACTAATAGTGATCCTTCTGTGTTCAGCCTCCCCAGTGTTGGGATTACAGGTGTGCTAATAGTGATCCTTCTGTGTTCAGCCTCCCCAGTGTTGGGATTACAGGTGTGCACCACCAAGCCCAGACTTGGAGGCTGGCTCAGAATACCCAGAGGCTAGGCCAGCACAGCATGTGGTGCTGGGGATAGAACCTTGGCCCCTATGCTTGTTAAAGTAGCTGTTTGGTGCACTGAGCTATCTCACCAGCCCTGGTGATTTCTTTTGACATGCAAAAACTTTTCAAAAAGATGAGATTCTAATTGTTGATTCTTTGAAGTATTTTCCTTGCAATTTTGTTTTTGTTCAGGAACTTTCTACCTACCCCTGTGTCTTTTAGATTTCTACCTACTTTCTCTTCCAGAATATTTAGTGTTTCAGTGTTAATATTTAAATATTTGATCAATTTTGATTCTAGTGTTAGACGTGGTTCTAATTTTAGCCTTTGGAATGTGGAGAGCCAGTTTTTCCAGGACCACTTATTAAAAAGGCTTCTTTCTCCCAGAGAACATATTTGGCTCCTTTATCAAAGATAAGGTGAATGAGTTTGTTTATTGTTGTGTCTGAATCTTTTAATCTGTTTCATTGATTCTCAGATCTTCCAGCTAACACTATGCTGATTTTATTGCAGTAGCTTTGTAGTATAATTTCAGGTTAGGGATTGTGATGCCTCCTTCTTTTCCTTTGACTTTTTTTTTTTTTTTAATGGCCTTTGACTTATGTTTATTGGTTTGGAGACAGGGTTTTGTCTTGCTATACAGTTTTTTGAGTTTGTTTGTTTGTTTGTTTTTAGCAGAACCGGGGGTTGAACTCAGGCTCTTGTGCTTGCCAGGGAAGCACTTATTCCACTGAGCCTTCTCCCCGGCCCCTCCTTCTTTTCCTTTGTTGCTCAAGATTGCTTTTGCTGTTCTAGTTCTCTTCTTGTTCCAGGTGAATTTTAGGAATCTTTTTTCTAGATCTGTAAGGTACATTGATGGTATTTTGATAGGGATTGTATTGTATTTGTTTCCATCGTTTTCCTATTTTCCCCTAATTTTTAAAAATCTATGTCTTCTTTAAATGAACTGAGCAATTCTTTCATGATTGTTGTTATATCTTTTCTTTAATCTGAGAGCTATTTTTCTGATCTGATTTCTTTCATAGCCTGATGGAGTAATTTCTTTACTTCAATTGCTATCATTTCACAACTTTCAGGTGTGTGACTCCCAAGGTCTTTTATGACTCTGGAACTTATTTTGGGTGGGCTGCAGGTCTAAAACTGCCTTTTTCTTCTTACTTTTGATATTTTTGAAGCTCTAATGTTCACACCATGCTGCAGTAAAGGTAGGGGTCAGAGTGTGGGTAAGAAAGACTCCCATAAGAGTGGTAGGGTGGGATCAGCTCACCAGAGCTCCCACTATGTAGGGCTCAGTATGGCTTCCATCTTGGTGAGGGAACAAGCTAGAGCTCAAGAAGGATCTGGTGATGATGAGCACAAACCAAAGTTCTTCAAGGCTTTATTGATGATGGGTGAGTTCATGGTAGAGAACTCACCAAGGCTCCTGCTACTGGTGGGAAAGGCAGCAGCAGCTCAGCAGAGCTACAGTTTTGAGATGGGGTGAGAGGTAGTTACAGCTGAGCAGAGCTCTGGTGGTAGAGGCAGGAGGGGATGAGGCATGGCTCACCAGGGGCCCATAGCTGTTTTCTGTGTGCCTAGCTTCTAGAATGGTGGGAGACTTGGCTAGAGTTTAGCAAAGCTCTGGGCAAGGGGAGGTTTGGGGGGTGGGATGGAAGGGCTCACCAGGTCTCTATAGATGTCCTCTGTGTGCCTGATCTCCTTCACAACTTGAGACCATATTCTTAAGAGAAGTAGGGGCAAGGAAGATGGCTCAGTGGAATAAACACTTCCCTGGAAAGCATAAGGGCCTGAGTTCAATCCCTGGTTCTGCAAAAAAAAAAAAAAAAAAAAAAAAAAAAGTGAAATAAACTGTACTCATGTGAAGATTGCAGTTTGTTCCTCCTGTAAGAAACCATAGGAGTATTTTAAGAAAGGACCAAAATGTTCAACAGATATTGTGAATTTGGAAGAAATCATTCAAAAAGAAAGAAGAATGAGGGTGAGGGATAGGGAAAGAAAGGAAGCTGGAAGAGAAATGATTTTAAATAGACAAATTGAAAACAAAGCTTTGTAAATAACCAGAGAAATATGGGTTGAAGGGAGGATGGAAGATTGGGAAAAATAGAGGAATCAAAATATGCCATGTACAAGTACAAATTCCCTAAGATGAATATGATCATCATGGTAAAGCATACCAATAAGCTTAATTATATAAAACTTTGTTATGGGAAGAAATAAATTGTCATTCCCCTTGCAGAATACTTCTCTGGTGAAGTGTAGTTATCTACTCCTTTGGCTACTCCTTGTGGAGTTCTGATGTCATGTTTCTGTGAGTGCCTTTGGTTGAGCTGTTATGGCTGCTTTGGTGAGCTGATGTCTTTAATTGATTCAAAATATTTCTCTTTTGTTGTCATTTGACTGTGAGGAAGAACCAGAACTTCCGTGATGCCTGCTCTGTTGAATCAGGTGGATGAGGACCCCATGGTGTCTTATGAACCTGCCGTTCCCTTGCATGGTTCTGGGTAGCTATGTTGACTGTATTTTCAATCATATCTCATGAAGACTCTCATGAAGTGAAATTCTATAAGTGCTGCAGAAAGGGGCAGGAATGACAGCATCAGCTTTCAAAGCAGGGACTAGGGTGGGATTCATGTTAATGTGCCTTTTGCTGTAATAAAATTTTAAATTCTAGACATTTTTTGGGATAGTTTGTTCAAAAATGTATGATTCTCCTGCTTAACACTAGGATAATTCCCTACCAGATTTGACCCGACAAGGCTGGGTCCAAGTTGACTTAAAAAAACACGAGGTGAAAATTAGGCACGGTTTTTATCTTCTATGCTTTTTGGCTTTTCCTGACAGTACAGCTGTGCTGATTTCTGTGGAGTTCTCTTTTTGCCTTAGTCATTTGAGGAAAATCAATATTGTTTTTTTCTATAGCAGCTGGTCTTATGTTCCTGTTCAAAGGAAGTTTGCTTTGGCGAAACTTTATTTGCCAGGGTTTTTTGTGTGTGGTCATGAAGCTTTACTTGTTTTTCGATAATGACACTCATAGGTAGCTCTGTGCCAGTCCTCATTAAATAGCTTCTTTGTATCACCTGAAGTCACTGAGACAGACTCCTTAAAGAAAGTAGAGCTGAGAGTCCAAGATTTACTTCCTGTGCCATTTAAAATCCAAATTCTTGCAGGGAAGTTTTAGATCCCACTATTTCTGCTCCTCCAGAGCACAAGTGCATTATTCAGGACTCTAAATGGGAGAAACATAGCTTTCTGCTGTTTGTATCTTCCACACTTGCCATCTTCCTTGAAGAACAGTCCCTGTGGGTCTCTGCTGCAGTGGTACCATTTCCTCTTCTGTGAGGTCATGGGGTTTTTCATTGTGTCCCCGTTATGCAGTTAATAAGATGTGTAAATTAAAAAAAAATCTTGCTGCCTTTGAGTCATTCCTGGATGAAAGATCGACAAATTAATATTTGAGGTTGTTGTATCTTCATATTCTTTTCTATGTTTAGTGACAAGAATCCAGGACATAAAAGTGAGCATGAGGTTCAATGTAAATGAACATTTTACAAATAGAATAATAACAGTAATTAATCATCAGCATAAGAAAGAAAGCAGTATGTCAGCTTCAAGTAGGCATTGTCTGTCCATCACTTTCCTTCCTGTGTTTGCCATATGTCATATGTCTAGGCATATCTGAGATTTTGCCTGTTATTTTTCACTTCGCATAAATAACATTGTAGGGATGCACTTTTATGACTTCAACTTTTGTACTTAGATGTGGGTCCATCTGTACTTCATTCTATTGCATTGCTGTTTTTGTTTGTTCTTGTATTTTTAAGACAGGTGTTGTTATGCAGTTCAGGTTGGCCTCAAACTGACTTTGTCACCCAGACAGTCTCAAACTTGCAAGAATTGGCCTTCTGAGCGCTGGGATTTCAGGCCTGTGCCATCTCTCCTGGCCTCCTGCAGTTTATTTGTTGTAATGAAGATACAAGAATTTACCTACTTTATTCTTGAATGACTTTTGAGTAGTTTCTAGTTTTTGTTATAAAGAAACAGTACTGATGTACATGTATAAATTTTCTGAGAGAAACAAACTTACATTTCTAAGAAAGCACAATAGGTACTGGCACTGCTAAGCAAAAATTACCATTATCCATATTTTTATTTTTATTTTTTTGGGGAACTGGGGATTGAACTGTCCCTTGTGTTTGCCAGAGAAGTGCTTATTCCACTGAGCCATCTCCCCAGCTCCTTATCCATGTTTTTAGATAATTCCAAATTATTTTATAAGGAAATCATATTATTTGCTTTATTATTATAAGTGTATGATAGCTCATATTGTTCTATAATTTTATTAAAATATAAAAAAACTTTACTTTTAATATGATCAAATTTTAACTATATTTTTATTCTGTAATTCTTTAAAAGAAATCTATCATAAACCCTTCAAGATATAATGATTTACCAATGCTTTACGCTTTCCCCATTCATTATTTATTTCAACCACCTATAACTAATTTTAGTTGCAGGACTTATATTGATAAATCATTTTTTTCTGCAAGGATCACTAATATTCCTAGCAACAAATATTGAAGTGCTCAAATTTCCAAATATTTCTCAACAATTATGCTCTTTATATCAAATTTCCTTAAATATATGAATCTATTTCTGGGATTTCTATTGTGCTTCTGTGGTCAATTTGTCAGTCATGACATCGACTGAAATGCCATTGTTAGAACATGAGCAGGATTCTAACAAAGAAAAATTATGCCTTTTTGTCTTGCCTGTAATTGGCCCCTAGATACATAAATTTTTAAATTATGTATGAGGTTGATTTTTTAAAGCCTGTTAGAAGTGAATCTTCTTTATTTTTTATTTTTATTAATTTTATTGAGAAACAAATAGCAATGAGACACTTTCAAAAGCGATTAGTAGCACAGTTTCAGTAATTAATGCATTGCATATTGTTGTCTTTGTAGTGGTTATTCATAGTACAAGATACAGACATGATATCCTGTCTAAATACTGCTGGTACAAATCTTTCTTCTCATCGAATTAAGAGAAAATAGCTGTACATCTATCCTAACTATTCTGTATATATAGATACAAAATGATCTAGAAGTGAATCTTCTTTAGACATCAATTTAGAAACAACTGGCAATCTTATAATAATGAATGATTCCAACTATGAACATATTTAATTCCATTTATTTATCTCTCTTAATATCTTATTAAGAAGGTTTATAATTTTATAATGTGCTTGATCTTAGCCAAAAGGCTGAGAAGTAATGTTTTTATAATGTATTTCGCTATTTATTAACATTCATACATACAATCATAACATAGCATTAATACAATGTTTATATATTAGAATTCACTTCTTAACATGCATGTATGATACAAACTCAACATATTTGCATGTAAAGACTCAGAAAGTCATCACATACTATCCCCATCCAGAATGAAAATATCTTGATTTCTAACAACATATTTAACTTTTCAGTACATTCTAGTTCATATTTTTTGGTAAGCAATGCTATGAATTTATGTTCTCCGTGTATTTATTTTGTATGATGTGGGCGTGGAACATATATATTTTCAGATTTTCAGTGCATCCCAAGCTACTTAACTTAGTGGATGTGTGGGTGGTGATGGGAGAGGATTCTGAAGGTGAGAAAAGTAGCCCAGGCTAAAATTTCAGTTTGAAGTATAAAGATATTGACTGTATTTACATCAAGAGGACTTGTACAGCTGTAATTTGTGATTAGAGTGAGAAAAAAGAAAGATGTCAAGGATCCTTCTCTTGCTCCATGTGAAAAATGTTTTTTCTGGGACAAGAAGAAGTGAAAGGAGCAGGAGAAGAAGTACTGGTGAAACCAGAATATTGCCTTTCAGAAGCCCAGTGAAAAAAATTATTTCAAGGGCAGAGTGGTTAAACCATACTACCCACTAGTTTGTATGGAAGAAACCCAGCCTGAAAAATGACTCTTGGGTATAGAGTGACAAAGTCCTTATGAATATTCCAAGAATTGTCTCAGGAGTTGTAACAGAGAAAAGCCAACTGGAGTGGGGTTAAGATGCAGACAGTAGGGATATGTGGTCTATTTTAGCTCCTTTTTACATTACAAGATAAAAAACACAGGGCCTCCACTGGAAAGAGACATGATATGTAGAAGCCAAAGATATTTCAGTATGTTTAAATCTTGATTTTTAACAATTCCTTGTATGTGGAAAACGATGATTCTAAAGACAAAGAGGTAAGTGGAAGTTAAAAATCTTAAAGGAGTAAGAGAGAGAGACTGGCATTCAGTGCACAAAGAGGAAAACTGACATTAGATAAAGCCAGGGTACTTTCATACATTAAATCCAGGAGAAACCTTGTAGATGGTAGATGGTAGCAGAGTTTGGGCATTTGGAATGCCATTGGGCAATTGAAATTGTTTAGTTATGGTTGTTTTCTATAGTTTATGGGATTTCAGCCAGGCCATCAACATAGGGCAAAAGACAGAGAAGGCAAGTTGCAAAGGAAGAGCAAAGGCAGTGAAAGATTGCAGCAGCAATAATCACAATGGGAAATGGACAGAAAAGAGGCAATCTGTTTCTTTTTGCTTATTTGTTGGGATGCATGGACTGCTATAGAACAACATACAGAATAACAGACCTGGGCACTATCCAAAGGTGGGACTGAAAATAGAGACATGTTTGTGAAAGTACAAAAAAGTTACCAGATAAGTTACATTAAGAACTTACCTTGACTTTACAGATAGTTGTACTTGATAAGAGTTTGTATTCCAGGAAGCTTTGGAATGTGTATACTACATGACCTTCACACTGTAGCACTTTCTAAGGAGCATGAATGGTGTTAAACTTCATCTCACTTAAGTGAAATGAGCCAGACTCAGAAGATCAAACACTGCATGTTTTCTGTAAAGAATCTAGAAGAAATAGATGTAAGAAAGTAAAAGAGAAATCACTTGAAAGCTGGAGGGAGACTCTCAGAAAGCAGGGGGCATGTCAGAGGAGAGGGGAGGAAAGAGAAAGTATGTTGTATGGATGTACAATTATGCAAATATTAAGCCCGTGTTCTACACAGCTGATATGCATGAAGAGAAAGTCAAACAACAAAGAGGCTGAAGTTCAAAGTCAGCAGTGTTCAAAAAGCAGTGTGACCATGAGCTTGTGAATTCTCCACGATGTCCTTTTGCTTGGCAGCAACACAGTAAGAGAGGCAGACAGTAGAAAAGTAGGTGCTCAAGGCTGGGGAGAGGGAAGGAGGCCATGCTGTTGTCAAAGTAGAGGTCAGAGAGGGTGGGTTTAGACATTCTGGTGGACTACTTCTTTTTTTCTTTTGTTTTACTGAAGTACAAATATCAATGAGACAGTTTTAAGATACCTTGACAAGATGAATTTGACAAATTAATACATTGCAAACTGTATCATAGAAGGTGCATACATGATATTATACTTACAAACATTATTATACCATATGTCTCTTATCAGTAAATAAAGAGAGTGTAGCTGTTTGCATATCTTATTTTTTATACCTGAATTACATTAAAGATTCAATAATGAATACTTTCTACCTCGTTATTTTCCTAGTGGTTGTCCATAATACTAGAAGCCGACATAATATCCTGTGCAAATCTTGCCTCTCATAGAATTATGTAGAAGCACAGTGCTATCTGTCCCAACTGTACTGTCTATACACACACACATCATGATTCTTCCTTTCTATACCCCTTCCTTTGTCTACACCTGTCAGAGATGGACACTCCATTGTCATTCAACTAACTTAGGTGCTTGAACTCGACAACGCAATCCAACACAGACTAGCATTCCACAACAATAGTGAGTTACCCGAAGAAGTTGTCCACCATAGCCATTTACAGCTCAACTTATTATTATGGCCCCACGATGTATACTTCATTTTTATAGTTTTCTGCTGGGTGGTTAAGACCTAGATAGAGCAAGACTTATATACTAACACATGTACTTTATATTTCTTATGAGTCAGTGAAGTCCCCTCAGGGTTTATCTTGTAGTCCTGTACATTATTCTGAAGATCCTTTGTCTGTATCATCCATGTGGATGAGTCACAGCCAATGCTTGACCAGTTTGCTCTCTGTGAGAGCCTGAGAGAAAGTTTTCTCTCCATGTGACTCTCCCTAGGCATGCTATAGAACTTCAATCTCTTTCCTCTGTGGCTCCATAATCTCCTTGTTCAGAAAATTTGGAGCTCAACTGAGTTTCATGATGTTGCATTACAGGTTCTCCTATGTCCTGAGTCTTTGCTGACCTTGCAAGGCTAGGAACAAAATGTTGGCTGGCCTTGTGGCTCTTCTATTTCTCCAACTTTGATCTGTGAACTTAGTGGACTGACTTTTAAGCACTACCTGAGCAGTGCTTAAAACAGACTCATTAGGTTTCAACATATAAAAGTTTTGAGGTTTTATGTGAAAATCAGAAATTAATTTTCTTTTATAAATGAAAAGGTGGGAACACTACAGTCGAAATTGTGCATGAGAGTAACAAGCTAGAGTTAAGCAGCTGCTTTCAAAGCACTTAGCAGAAGATAATTACCTGTCTCCAGTTTTCCAGGATTCCCACTGAACAGTCCCCACTCCTGTTTTGAATCTGTATCCTGACCCTCATTCATATGAACACACAGAATCGAGAAGGGTCTACTGAGTCTTGCAGAGAAAGAGAAACTCCAACTTAGCGGAAGGACTGTTATGAAAGAAGCATAGATAGGTAGGTAGATAGGTAGATAGATAGATAGATAGATAGATAGATAGATAGATAGATAATAGATAGATAGATAGACAGACCGACAAACAGAAAGACACAGAGACAGATACAGAGACAGAGACAGAGACAGAGACAGAGATGTATTTGGCCCTAGATCAGCACATGGAAACAAAAGTAACCATCTGTCCCAGTACACTCTTATTTGCACATGGAAACCATTAAAGAATCTAGCATTGGAAGAGAAAACAATAGGATATTATACAGCCATGAAGAAAAGTGAAATCATGTTATTTTCAGGAAAACAGATGGAACTGGACATCATTTTGTTAAGTGAAATAAGCTGGACTCAGATTAATTTCACATATTTTCTCTCACATGTGGAATCTGGGGAGAGAAAGATGTATGAAAATGAAAGGGATGTTATTAGATAAGGAGAGGACAGGGAAGGGAGAAGAAGGGTCATGATTAATGCATATGACCTAGGTAACTTAAACACATTTAGAAAAGCATCACAATGAAACCCAATGTTCTGTACATTTAGTATCCATTCATAAACATGAAATGTAAGAGAAAGATTCAAAAATAATGATTTGTTTTTTCAAATTCCTATGGCATGTTGATGCTAGCTGTAGACAGGTACACAGGTCATGTGGCATCAGGCAGAGCTCTCTGCCCTGGGGAGCAGCATATGTTCCAGACATCAGATAGGGACAAGAGCCAGTACAAAAGTGTAGGACTGCTTCTGCTCCCGCCCAACCTCAGTGAAAGAAGAAAAGAGAGCAAATGCAGTTGTTTGCTTTGAATAGTTTGGGAGATGGCAAAAGGACCTTGTCCCCACCATGCATCTGCTGGTGAGCAGTGGGGCATTGAGGGAGCACTGGAAGTTTCCTTCAGCAACGAAGGCATCCAGGACACCTGGGCTCTGGCCCAGAACATGCCTCGTTTTGTTGCTTTGTTGTTCAGCCATTTGGTCTGTAGGTATCTCAGTCACTCTGTCCACAAACCAGTGTTTATACTTTCTCTAAGTAGTAAATAAGGTCACCGCTAAAATCCAAGACTATAGTACGGCACATAAAAATTCTTTTAAAAACATGAAATATTCCATAAATGAGACTGATAACTTGTGATTGAATCTTAGAATTATGAATGCACTAGGTAGTGAGTGAGTAAAAGAAAGGGAGGCACCTTCTAAGTGGCTGTTTGCTTAGTGATCTAATTGAACGCAGTAAGATGTTCAGCTCTCACATGTACAGCTGGAGGAGCTTGGAGAATTTCACTCAGTCATTAGCTAGCATCCTAATACAGAGACAGAGAATTTCTATCAGACTTCCTGGATGTCATAGTATCCCTTGTCATGCAGAAATTCCACTCCCAAGTAAACACTAGAGAAGAGTTAAGCATCTAGTAACCAACACAGATACATAAGTATAAACTGCAATGTCTAATAATAGGAAAATCTCAGATAAATCAGAACCAACTCATGCAATAAAATACTGTTCAGTATTTTGACTTCAAGACAAACAACACCAGTAGCAAATCCAGTAAACATTAAAAGAAGCCAAATGCAAAGGAAATATCCTCTACGAGTCACCCATGAGGTTCTAAAAACAAATTAATGGTGAAACCAGACCCTCTACAGAAATGAGAATAACATACACAAGTCTTAATTAAGAAAGAAAGAGGAGGTATTGGAACATGTTCATTCTTGTTTGATTATCTTCTAAATGTAAGGATCATCTTCTCTTTTGCTTCAGGTTGAAGGTTGAGACTTCATGTATTTTCGTAATAAAAATTATTAAAACCTGAGATTATAAGCGCTCAAGAAAATTATGTGTTAAATATTCAATGCTCCTTGCAAGCAAAACACAAATATTCTCCTGTCAGAATGAATAATTCAATTCATGTTCCTCTCTTTTTTGAGTTTAAACAATATGTAATGAAAAATCTATTATTGAGTGGCTGCTACATGAATTTTGCATAAATATAATTTTATGCTGGTTTTCAGTATAGAATATTCATCCAAAATGTATCAACAAGGATCTCTTAGGAAAGACTTCCATACACACAATCTTTCATTGAAGCAGAATACAGATGTTTTTCAGAATTTTCTGGACAGATCATCTTAGATTTCTTGATCATTTTTATGGCCTTTGTGGTAATGGCACATATGGACAAAATTACCAATGTTCTTTGTTTATTCCCCAGATTAACGATCCCTCTGTATCACCTACTTTCTGGGGCATGCTGACAATTGATGAAGAGTCTCTGAAGATGCTAGCACTGATAGTGCATTATTAAAAATGTTATGAGGGATGTCACAAATAATTGTGTTGCCTGCACATTAAAAATCATTGCTGTTTTATTTGTGCAACTTTGTGGTTTGCTAGGAAAGTTAACTTTGTTGTGCACTTCACACGGAAAAACATTGCTCCTGGCTTATAATCTGTGGACTGCCCTACCTGCCTTACTCAACAAAGATCACAAGATCTTCCTATTTGAAGGCACACAAAGGATTATTTAAGAACCTATGGAGAAAGCTTACTGCATGGTCTTGCCTCTCAAGTTATAACCTGCCTCTTTCTCTGTTTCTTATGCTTTTTTTGATTTTTGTTTTTATTGGGTTTTGGTTTTCTCTTGCTGGGCTTAGCAGAGATAAAAGTAAATGCTGATAATTGTGCTTGAAATCACTACTCTTTTATCCTATGGAGACTTCAAAAACAGGAGAAATCTTACACTGATATAAAACATTTGCTTTGTTGTAGCACTTGAATGCCCTCAAAATGTTTCAAAAAATAGTCCACGCATTTCTCATTGTTTTTAACCATGCAGAATTAGTTCTCTGAGGAACTATTTTTTATCGACCCTTCCTAAAGAGCCCCTTTATGGAATCTGCTCTTACAAAACCTTCAATCATTTTAGACATGTTTATTTGGCTCCCCTCCAGAGCAGAGCTTTCTTTAGAACGTGCAAATCTGATTTTAAACCTGTATTTTCCAATAAACCAACGTAGCATATTTTTCCCAGTTTTTACTTAACTCCTCAATATTTTTCTAGCAAAGCTCCTGTATTTTAATATGAACAATGCATACATTTCTTCAGGAATTGTCCTCTTCCTTTATTTGAAAATTTCTCTTTTTCTGACATTTTATTGATTTCTTGGTTTCATTGTCTCGTAGTTTTTCTCATCTCACTATTTTTAATTGTTTGTCATTGTGCTCTTGTTTCTGAAAGCTTTCTGGTACCACACCAGGATGCATTAAGCATCACTTCCAATACCTAATGTGTGCATTTTTTTGGCTATATTCATTTGTGAATTCAACATCTTTTGTTGACATAGTATATTGCAAGTTGTATCTAGTCATACGTTGTATATTTACAGGTTTTACATCACTATCAGAAAAATTTTTGTGTCGAATTTTTATCTTGCATTAAATTTATCTTTTTAAACAAAGCATTCCAATATTTTATCTTATTGCAGCACAGTATATTAGTCAAGTATAATATTAACAGTGAAACTATAGGGTTGATCCCAGTAAAATATCTTTGGACTCTGGCTGTTTCAAGGGCCAAAATATCAAGGAGTGGTGTTTTGTGATAGATCTGATTCACAAGGTGGACATATGGCAGTGAAAAATTGCAGGCAAAGTTTCTCTGTTGCTTTCACATTACAGGAGAGGATGATGCACAGTGAACCAGTACATGATAGTTATGCAGTCTGTATTTAGAGAGAAAGGATGGAGAATAACAGTGTGGGCAGGAAAGTGAGTATCACTATACTTAAGGTCATCTCAGAAGGTTCTCAGGGAAGATGGCTTTTGAAAAGGCTTACCTATGTTACTTGGGATTGAACTTTGGAGGGATGGACAAGCAAATATTCCAATTGCATCAATAAGTAACATAGTGACAGTGTTGTGCAGAAGTTTGAGAGGTGAAGAGACCATGGTGGTGGAAATATGTCAGATGGAGGCAGAGCAGGGAAGACAGATGTTGGAGAGTGGGAGTTCAAGATCACATGGCATGGCCTAGTGCACAGTGAGAGGTTAGCACTGGTTTCTATGAATACTGGGGACACAACCTGGGGACTTGTGCATGTTATACGAGGCCTTTACCACCAAATTACATCTTCAGCCCATGGGATTTTTTTTTTCTATTTTTTGGGGAAGGATTTTTATTTTATTTTAGGGAATGGTCCACAGAGTGTTCAGGGTCTTGCTACTAGATCAGACTTGTGGTGGTCTGTCTGTTTATAGCCTCCCAAGAGCTGGGATTACAGGCGCCCTGGCTCAATCGCTGTCTCAGCGTGCCCTGGAGGTGGGGCCAGCAGCACAGGCCCGGGATCAAACTCCCGGTCCCTGCACCTGCTTGCAGGTGCTTTTATCTGCTGAGCTATTTGGCCGGCAATACAGGGGAAGTGGGGAGCGATTTTTAAACATCGATATTGAAAATGATTACTTGTTTCTAAGCAAAGAAATGATGTGGCTTAACTTAAAGAATGAATCATTTTGGCTTCTATGTAAAGATTAAGATGAGGGAAATAAAGGGCAAACCAGGGAAGCCAGTTAGGAATTTCACACAGAAGGTTGTGCTGACTCATTCCAGAAGATCTAGGGCTGAGGTATATAGAAATCAACAGATTGTGGAAATCAACAGATTCTAGAAATCAATGGAAGACTGGACTCATGACACATGGTACTGGGTAATTTATTGTATATTTCTTAGTGTATAAGGAAGCTAAAGCTAAATAACCATAAGCAAGGAAATTAAAAGTACAGCTGAGAATTTCAGGCACCAGAAAGAAGTTTGAATATTTTCACTACAAAGAAATGACCCATAAAAATGAATTTTCAATTCTTTGAAAAAAAAATTGCAGTTTAAAGACACATTGCCTTAGTCCCCCTCAATCTTCTTAGCCTTGCTTTGGACACACTCGTCCCACGTTTCCTGGCACATTCTGGAGCAGGTCTGGAGTCCTCTTTCCTGAGTGTCCCTACCTACCTGTGCTGTCCTGGCTGCCACAATGGCCTCAGTTGGCTTAAAGCATTTCCCTTTCTTAGCTGTTTTGAGTTTGGTGAAGAGCTAGAGGTCGTCTAGTGCTGATCCTGATGCATATAGTTGATGAGGATATGCTACAGTGTTCTTATGAGCCCGCCTTTCCATTAGATGGCAATTGGCAACAGTAATTACCTTTCTTTTTTATTTTAATCATTCCTCTTAAAGAGATTTATGGGAGAAGGCTTCTGGAATTTCTGAAACTTTCCAGAAAATGGTAAGAGTGTCTTTGAAATGAAAGGGAGTGTTTTGTGTGGAATTAATGGCAATGTGGCTTTTAATGCATCAATTTGTTAAAATTTATATACTGTAAATCTCACCATATATTTCAACCATCTATTTTTGTGGAGAGAGAAGTGCTTAACTTGATTGAAACATTATACAAGCAGTAAAATATCATATGGCACTCGACATGTACAAGTCTTAATCATCAATTAAAAATAAAAATAGGAAAATATCAATTGTGCTCTCCTAAAATAAATTTTAAAATTTAAAAAAGCTCTATATTCTTCACTGGTATAGAAAAGTCCTGGATGATCACTTTAAAATTATCCTTCAAAGTTTATGTAAATAGCATGCCTTTTTAAAGGCCAGCCTGATAGCTCAGCAGACTAAACAGCTGTTTAGGCAGAGTGCAGTGGCTGGGGATTTGATTCCAGGTGTGCTGTGCCAGCCCAGCCCACAGGTGTGGTGCCACTGCGATTGGGACTGGGCGTGGTGGTGTGAACCTATAATCCCAGCACTAGAGAGGCTGAAAACAAGAGAATCGCTATGAATCTGATCTAGGAAGTGAGACCCTATAGATCCCAAATACAGCAAATAAATAAATAAATAAATAAATAAATAATGAAGAAAAGAACACAATGCCTTTTTGAAACACATAAAACATCATGTGGAAATTAATGTTTAAAAAGTGGAGTGTGGGACTGGAGAGACAGCACAGCAATTTCAAGGACCGGGGTTCTTTCCCTGGTACCAAATGTGGGCCCAGAGCTGAGTCTGCCACTGAAACTGGGCCTGGTGGTGCACACCTATAATCCCATTGCTGGGGAGGCTGAGATAAGAGGATCACGGTAAATCTGAGCTGTGTCCTGTGACCCAGTAGAAAATGAATGGGGAGGGGAGCGTGGGCACTGGGGCTATAGCTCAGTTTGGTCCCTGGTACCTCAAAAACAAAGAAACAAATGAACAAACAAAAAAAGAAACGAAAAGAGAAAACAGAGTGGAGTGTCTGGCTCAAGATTGACAAGCTATTATGCAGCATTAGCAGTACAGAGGTGAGTAGAGAGAGATGGGAGGTAACTAGAAGTACTCTAGCACATGTCACCACTTTCCCCTCTAAATCGCTTCTGTGATTCCCGCATTAATATCATGTATTCATGGGTGATGTCAGTTTGATGTATCTTTCACCTAAAACCAAAAATATTACTTGTCATGTTTATATAGTAGGGAAAAGCAAAGAGACACAGAACCATGAGTGAACCTAACCAAGGCTTTCCCTTGGTTTGGGCATGATCTTTACTGAATGAAGAGGCCCATGCCTGTACTCTTTCCTCACTCACTGCTTTCTGTTTTTACTGTTGTATCACATCATCTGAGTGTTATTTCTTACTTCTTAGTGACAGGAAATTCTTGTCCTGTGACATCTAAGTTATTCATGGCATTCCTTTTATTAATTACTGCAGTTCCCATTTGTTTGAGCCATGGACAAAGAAATGCTATGCCTTCCCTGAATCCAAAGAGAGTTCCTTGTGCTCATGCTGGAATCAGCATTATTGTTCCTGGTCAATATGGTCTGTCACCTTGAGCAGACAAGTGACTCCCTCTTCTGAGTATTTATAATTATACAAAAACTAAAAGGAACAGTGTAGCCTCATTCAAATCACTTGAGCCATGAGGAAGCATGGTAGAAAGACGACCCTTCTCTAGGTTTTAGGGTACCTACACCACTGAGCTGATAGGATAAGAAAGGCAGACTCTTCAACTAGTTTTTAGTTATGATAGAAAGAGCAACCAGTACTCTTTTCTTCATTTGACATCTGAATCCATATATAGAAAACAGATTATCTTTTGACTTCTGTTTTAAGATATATTCTATTATATAATAGCAATGGCCCTCACAAGTGTTGTCTGTGAGTACCACATGCCAGAAATTAGCGGTGTATTTTCTGTTTGTATCAGACCAGAGGCTCTGAGTAATGGGATATGCTTTCAGACAAAAGTTCACCATGCACTTGAGTCCTTTCTTTCTTTGCTAACCCTGAGTTAATAGATTATGATCCAAAAAGTGAAAGCAAGCCCAGATTCCACTCAACATTTGTACATTCAGCTCCTAAGATTAAATGAGCTGTGCTATTTGTCCTAAGAAGTGTTTTGCTTTTACCACTTCAATTAATAGTGTATATGGCCTGTATACTTGCAATGACATTTAACAATTTGTCCTGTCTGTCTTTATATCCTAAATAATTTGGCTCAGATATATCAGCACAAAAGCCATTAAAGCTGGGAGTCTTAGGTCAATTGCTCTGAAATCTCTGGTTATTAAGTAACCAAAATATTCTATTTAATGGACAGAAAGGTTAAAGAGGAAACATGGGTCATATGTCTAATTTAGCACAGAAATTCGGTCTGAGAATGCCATGGTCCTCCTTCCACTTCAAGGCATCTTAGAGACCAAATTGCTCCAGGTTCCTTTGCACTTCTGTGTTAGGGTCTGGGGAGAGCTTAGAGTTAGGGATGCAGGCCTCATCTGCAAAAGCCATAACGGGCTGCCAGCATTCACTGGCTGGGGTGATTGGAGTGACATTCCCAACACATTTCTATAAAAGTCACTTTGTTGATGCATGAAAAGTGAGAGTGGTTTCCCAAAATATGGTGTGTAGTACCTGATTATAGACATAAAGCATGTGAAAAATGTAACAGTAGAAAGCATAGGAAACCAACTGGGTTCTTGTCCCACTAACAACCAAACATTCCAAAGCTGAGAGATATGACTGTTACTTTACTCTCTGTTATACAAGGAGAGAGGAATGCCAATTTTTCACACATCAGCCCTTCAAGCAGGTTGGGTAGATAAAAATATACAACATCAGTTAAATAAGCTAGATAAACAACATGAATCTATTCTAGTACGTCTAAATTATTTTTGAGATATTCTTTGAAATGTTTATGTGGGATCTCCATTTAATTTATTGTCCTATATGTATCATATTTATGAAGCCTGGCAGCACACATCACCACTGTCCCCTCAGAATCTCCTCTCTGTGATTACCTTTGTCCCATATTTCTCAAAGGAAAATCACTTTTATGGTCTGCCAAGGAATTTGGAATGAGCTTTTCTGATTAGAGTAGTGGGCAAAGAAAATTTAAAAAAAAAGTTTTGCACTTTGTTGCTAAAATAAAATTTTTATGCTTGGTTTTGCATTGGTAAATTTCAGTGAACATTCATTAGAGTAGTTTTCTTTTGATGGTGGAATGTGAAAGAATGTTTTGTTTCTTTAACTTTTGATGTCTTGATAGAACTGTCTAGGTGATGACCGAGATTAATTCGGGTTACATCAGAGAGCAGCGCTCACTGATGATTTTCAGTGCTGGGACTATCTTATAAAAGGTCCAAATTGCTTTCACACAGATTCAAATAAGTTTGTAAGACAACAATTTAATATTCATTGATGGATTTAGAGTAGTTTTGGAAGTTAAAAAAATTTTCATTCCCAATATTAGCCATAAAATAGACATATGTCAACTTCTAAGTATAGGAAGTCATTTTCATGAATGACCCTTGTTGGAGGGTGTATCATGCCTAGTTCTTAGCAAGCCACTCATCAGCTCAATATTTCTCCTTCAGGGATTCCTATTAAGTTCTTGAGCTACAGGCCCCTGTCTTATGGCTCCTAATTATAACTGTAAAGCGAGCTGCAGCTAACAATGTCATTTAATTCCCCATTAGCATTTATATCATTACAGTAGAGTTTTGAATCCCTGGTTTTGTGAGGACTCTCGATGTTCCAATGTACACAGATTATAATTTACAAAATGACCTACAGTTGTGTTGTTTTCCAGACTAAGAGTGTAAATCCACTTGTCTGTGTGTTAAATAAGTAGGATTTGCAAAATCTAAAAATAACACAGTGAAGCACAGTTTAAATTACAAAAGAGAAAGTAATTATCAGTAATAAAATTGTAATATGACCCTCATTTGTACTTTAAACCTGGTTACATTGCTGCTCAGATATATGTTTTTGATAAAATGCCAAAGTGGGTGGAGCTATAACAGTGAGCTATCTTATCTGTCCAGTGACCACCACCTTCAGGATTTAGATGTAAATCCTTATAATCTATATTTTGTGTTTCTAGGGAAGTGGTAAATTAGACAAGCATGATGTAGGATTTAATCACAGAAGTCATTTCACGTTCTTTCCCTCTTTAGTTAATGCTCTGAATGTTTAATCTTTTCATGTAGCAAGCAAAATTTGCCAAGTGTATGTCATCTCTGTCTGTTTTGGTTGTAGAAAGGAATCATATGCCTAGACAGGGTCCCTGAGTGTAAGTGCTGTCTTAGTTTGGTGACATATTTTAATGAAGTTCTATAGGTTTGTTGCAGTCCTACACGTTGCCAAAACTCCAGACTTACTTTAATTTTGGAGCTTAATCCTATCCCTGGCTTGGTGCGGGTAGAACAAAAGTCAGGTTAGGTTGTAAGGGAGGTGTATTGTGCCTCTTTTCTTTCTCTGTTTTGAGTTTTACGTGGTGCTTCCCAAATCCCCCCCCACACACACACTTCTGAGGACAGTGGGGCTGAAGTTGGCTAGACTAGGAGATGAGCCAAGTTCTGGATTCCAGGATAAAGCTCTGTATCAATTAAGGGCTTGGAAGGAAGTAGATCTGAAAGAGGTGAATTTGTTAAATTTAGAGAAAGAAGTGTTTTTGAAAGAGAAGCAAATACTTGATGGTTACTATCAAGGACAGAACACAGTCCTGAGGTCACCCATGCCATCTGCTGTCCATCTTTACACTGGATGTGAAGGGGACAAGGGTCAAAAACAAATTCTCTCACCCCTAACTCCACTGTTGGGCACCAGTCTCCACTGGCTGAAACCAGCCAGTACCCAGGGTCCCTTGAAATCCATGCGGGGCCGACGTCAGTGTGCCTTCAGATAGCTTTCCTCTTGCCTTGCACAACTCATGGGAGCTCACCTCCCTTCCTAGACCAGGGCATTCTGATTAGGATCCGCTGCCTTTTTCCCCACACCTAGCATCTAGCTCTGTGCCCTGTTCCCTATTCTGCGTGAGCATCTTCATACAGACGCCCTTCCTGTCACCTGGCTGTCACCCTGTGGGGGGGGGGGAGCGTCACTCCTCCATTCTTAGCCCAGAAAGATGGTGAAAGCACATGCCCAAATGAAGCCCACTCTGTCTTCTGCCTGCTTGCAGAGTGGGCATCCAGTGAACACCTGTATGGCTTTCCAGAAGCAGATCCCAGGGCGCCAGGACATGCACGAGCCTGCTGTGTGTTCCTCTTCAACCTCTCTTCGCTGCACTTAAACTGCATAGAGAATTTCATCTCATGCTGCTCTGTTCTTGTCTTATGGTTTCTATTCTGTTTTTCTTATCTTTAAACCAGTTTGCATAAATGGCACTTTTATAATACTATTCTTTGGTTTAGAACAACCTGGTATTTCAAATATGGTGCATTCAAAATTCCTGCAAGGATTTAAACTTTACTGGTACTTATTTGCTGTGGGAATGCCCAAGTTATAGATATATAGATGATAGATACTTTTTTTTGTTGGGTTGGCAGTATTGAGGTATTGGACCTAGGTTCTTTATGCTAAGCTACATTCTCAGCCATTTTTATATTTCTATTTTAATACAAACCTTTTCTAAATCACTCAGTTACACAGGCTGGACTCAGACAGGGAGTCCTGACTCAGCTTTCCAGCCTCCAGGTACTTGATTCTTGGTTTCACGCTGTAAAGCAAACGCCATATTTTCTCTGTCTTACCTGGGGGTTTATATTGCACATCTGGTAAGTTATATATCAGCTTTATTGACTGGAGGTCAGTGATTTTAGTTTTAAAGCAAAATTTTGTCATGTGAAGAATTGAGCATTTTTGCTTCAGTTTAATTTTTGCACTTGTAGTTTCAAAAATGCAGCATCGGTTAGTACATCATGATTTCTAACTCACTTCAATCCATTAAACAATAGTTCCAAGATTTAGAAGGATACTACAATGTGTATCAAGGAAGGAAATCTTTATTTTCGTATTAGTACAGAACTAGTCTTATTTTTCATTTACTACCCTTTAAAAAATGGCAGAAGTAGTCAACCATAGAATATTATACCTCTACAAGTACAATTATTTTCTACTGCTATAATTAATGTAACAATTATTTTCATCATAGATTATAAAAATTAAAAAATAAAGTCAGGATAGTTTGCGTTGACATAAGAATATTCATGTAGTTCTTTTGAGAAACTGATATAGTGAGATATTTATGTTTGATATTTGTTGTTTAATTTTTCTAACTTATTTGGTTACATGATTTCAAATTCATGAAGAATCAGTCTTAAAATTACATAAGGATGGAATTCATCCAAAAATTAGAAAAAGATAAAAAGATAGAATACAATGCATGGGGATAGTCTTTTTAAAAAAGATGTAGTATTTCAAAATTCAAATTAATCAATAGGTTCTGGGGAAATACAGGAATAAGTAGGAATTCCGTTATATCTAGAGAAGTTGAAAGGGGTAGTGAATTTATTCATTAAGGTTATAAATCCCACACTGATTTAAATGCCTTTTTTATTTAATTCCACAGTACTACTCCTGAATAAAGACTGTGTATGCTTGAGAGTTGAAAATGAGTGATTACACTAATTCAAGTGTAATGCCTGTGGGTAAAACCTGGCAAGCCGTCATGCAGGAATAAACCAGACAGTCCAGGTCCTGAGTATAAGGGCTATCTCACCTTCCCATTGTGCATTATTACCATCTCAGTCTTGGAGAGAGCTTAGGTATATATCAATGGGAAATAGGTTCTTACAGGTAGGAGTGTTGCAACAGACCATTTGGAGGAAATTGGAAAATAGCTTCAATTATCAAATGTGATTTTATACTCTTCCCAAAGGCACCAGGAAGCATTATTTTGTAAACTAATATAACATATAAAATCAGTGAGCTCTTTTCTCCAGAGGGCTCTGCTTTACGTTTGTGCACATATTGCTTGAGATAAAAGGCAGTTGTTGATAGTTAATGTCTCATATTCAGATGATACTGAAGTAATTATAGTGGTACTAGTTAAGATCTTCATTTTTCTAAAAGATAAGGGAGAGCATTATTGATCCTATGTACACATGATGTTTGGCATAAAGGTGGCGTTGTTAAGGTGCATAGTTTCTTCTTGCTAAATTAGAGGAAAATAAACAAAGATGATCAAGTTGAGACTATATTGGGTCACCTGTCTTGTAATCTTTAGCCCACATTAGTTTGAGCGACCTAATGGAATTATAGTAAAATCAGTCTCTATAGATTTGCCTTCTCATTTGTGCAGTTACCGGATGTGCTCTTGAATACCCTCCTTAGTTGACCATTCATTTCATTCAGTGAGTTGAGCAGATCGTGAAACCTTGACATCAGTAATTCTGCACTGCTGTGAGTTTGGGTTTCTAATTCACTCAGAATTCTCATTCTCTACCTTTAATTTTCATTTTCACTGTTAATTAAAAAACCAATTCTAAATCAAAAAGAGACACTACTTTTAATATAATTCAGCACTGTATTATACAGCAGGGGAAATATAAGATTGTTTAAATACATAAAATAATTTAATGAAGTGAAATCTTATTTTAATGAAAATATTAAAAAACTAGGAGCAGAAAGAATTATCTTTAACTTGAGACAAGCCAAAGATGTATGTCTTATAATTGATGGATAAAAGTCTAAAAATTAGTAAGAATATAATACAGTACTATCCAATATAAACAAAGCTAAACTTTCATATAAGATTTGAAATGATAATTTAAGTAATTCATACATAATTTTAAAATGTCTTTTGGTATATGTATTTGAATTTAAATAATAATTTCTAAGCGATCCTTGGGTCAAAGAAAAATATAAAATGTGTCATTTAGTGATACTGAAGGGTCTATATCAAAATCTATTGGATGGATGTAAATGAACTTTTGGAGGAAAATCAATAGGTGTTTATAGTAAATGCATCTTACCTCAATAAGTCGAGAAAGAAATGCAGTGGATCTCTTTCAGGAAACAGGTCCAACAGTATCTAGATGATGTGTCAATAAAATTTTCCAGAGGACAGTCAGGAGCTCTGAAACCCAAATGTGATATGCATCCCTAAGATTCGAATGGAAAAAATGGAATTAGGGAAGAGAATTAGGGAAGGGACAGACTATAAATTGAACATTAGCTCACATTAGGATAGGGATTTTGATTGTGTAATATTGGTATGTGATAATGCAGAAAGAGTCTCATTTTCAGGCAGATATCTATAAATGTGAAATTATTTTGGGAATTTGTGTTTGCAAGTGGAGAGAATGAAGACAAAATGAGAAAGGCAGATGTGCAGTAGTGCAAGCACTGGTTGAATATTGGATTAGATACTCAGCCATTAGATCAAACTTTTTGTATTCAAAATATTTCCTAATATTTTAAATTCTAATTATTTTACATTTTAAAAATGTATTCTATATATTTTAGGAATAAGTATGATTTATGTACTATATGTAAAATATACTCCATAGTATATTTTTACAATAGAATACAAATATCTTGATTTAAAAACTTTAAAACAGAAAACTTCAAGAAAGAAAAGAGGGAATACTGTACAGAAATAAAAATTCTCTCTTTCTCTCTCTCTTTCTTTCTTCCATCACAGAGGATCAAATCCAAAGCTTTTCTACTGAGCTACATCCCCAGCCAAATTTCAATTTTGTCACAGGATCTCACTAATTCCTAAGATGCCAAGGTTGAATTTATACTTGGGATTGGCTTGCTTTAGCCTTCCAGAGTCTCAGGAATGAGTTTTGGATCACCTGTTAGATGGAGAATTTGAAAATTCTGAGTTGCAGCTATTCTTCTATTTGTCCAGATCCACTGATGAGTCCAGCTTGGTTACTTTATATGATGCTGAAGTAATTATAATGGCTCTGGTTAAGATTCTCATTTTTCTAAAAGATAAGGGAGAGTGTTTTTTTAACGAAAAATTCTGTAGTATTCTCTAGCCTTGTAGCTTGGGCCCTGTGATGATTTTCAGTGTGATAGAAATGCTATGGGAGAGTTCAGGGCTTGATTGGGGTTGGAACATTGCACCATATGGTGCCACCCAAGCACTGGGTCCAATTTCCAAAGCTTCTCTGGTGAGACAGTCTTACACTCAGCTGGACCTAGTATTTCTATAAATTTCTTAATTTTGTTAAGATCTGTTTGCTCTCCTCAAAGCTTATTTTATGGAACTTGTAGGAGACTCCAACTTTCCCCAAAACTCTTTAATCCAGTTTAACAAAAATATAGACTCACAAGTTTACCTCTGTTCAAAGGAAATACGCAAAAGTTATCCTAGGTAACACAAGAAAAATGAAGAATAAAAGGTGTACATACTAAGTAAAGAAACAAACTATCAATTGACTGATGATCTCATGATGGCTTGACTTGTGCCTCTTAAGTAGCTGGGCATAAGCAAAAAAGAAAGATATTTGAGTGTGTAAAAAGATTATCATATTAACCAGGGTAGTTTTTCAAAAACTTATGTGGCATATATGTAATATGTATTACTACACTTAGGGATACTCAGGCACTAAACAACCCAAACTATGAGACACAGTAAATTAAAAGCTAAACTTCTAAGGTACATTTGTAGACAGGTTTCACTCTCCTTGGATGGCACTGTATTTAAGGATAACAAATTAAGTGAGAATTTCTTTATGTTATTTAATGTCCTATGATCAGATGGAGATGTTTGACTAAAAAATGCTATTGTGTCCTATAGTGGACATTTAAATGTGTTTCAAAGATAATGTCATGATTGTCATGCTGAAATAACATATGTGGCTTTTGATCTCAAGTTTTCTTTGTAAAACTGTATGATTGCTATCTGTTAACAGTCTGTAAGGGTTCAATTATTAAAACAACCATGAATGGTAGGGAATAACAGTCCTCTAACTATACTTTATATTTCAAAGTGCTTGCTTCGCAGGAGAGATTATAATAGTTAAACTCACTGCTCCATCTTCAATACTAATGTCACTGTTCTTCTCTTTGGGGTGTTCAACACCTAAAGTTTAGGGGTCATAACTAGAAAGGTAATTGGGCTTGTAGGACAACCCATATTTTGACCCTGTCCCTCCAAGATCAATGAAGGAAACGTTCCTACAACTCTGGTGAGTCACTCGTGTCCTGAGCAGGGTGACTGTTGTACCCCAGCGGACAAGAATTAGTAAGTGTACAGTGTGGTAAAGGAGGCTCACTGAGAGGGAAAAGCCCTTCTTGCAGTCACAGAAAACTACATGGCCAAACCAGTCTGTGACCAATCCTGATGGCTGACATGGATGGAGGAGTTAGGAGGCTCTGTACATGGGTCCAAAGAATTGCCTCAGGAAACTGATCTGATGATAAAGGCTAATTCTCTTTAACACAGGTGTCACTTTAAGTTGGTTAAATACCCAGAAGAAGGGTATAGCCAAAGATGTATAAAAATAAAACCATAGTAATAAAAGCTAGATATAAATAAGCACTCCATCTGCCCACCTTCTCACAGTTTTCAGCTACACTGGTCACTGGCCACTATGGTTCATTAAAGCAGGAAAAACTACAATGGAATCTATAAAAGTTCAATAAGACTCTCTAAATTCTTCTCTCTATCATTTTATAGCTAAACTGGAGGAATTTATAAGCAGAAATATCACACTTATAAACAACCATCATCAGTAGAGGGGTTTAAGAGCCAAATGGGTAAAATCTGTTATTCCTGTCTCTTAAGAGCAGTTTCTGAATGTGGATCTTTCCCTAACCTGTCTTTCTATTTTAGCACTCATGATTTGATTATACCTGCTTTAGTGTCTAGGAAATCCTGTCTCTTCTTGCTTAGAAGCTGCCAAACTCCTAGTGATCATGTAGATGGAACTAACAAATGTGTCAGATTCCAGTTTTGGAGTCCACCAAATAGACCTTGTAAAGAATTCATAACTGCTAATTTATGGAAGGACTCCTGTCTGAGACTCACTAGATTAGCACTCCAGAGCAGACCCCTAACTGCAGTTTCCCCTACACTTGCTTTTCTAGGCTTGAAGCAGCTAGATAGAAACTATGTCCCCTCTCCCACAGCCACAGTTAGGGACACCTATTCAGAGGGGGACTATGATAGACAGCTAAACTAGGTAAAAGTCTAGTAGATGCTTGAGGCATGCAGTCCTTTGGGACTGTGGCTGGAGGTGCATCTGAGGACTGAAGTCACAATGGCTGCTTTTACATACTTCCCTAAGACCTGAATGGAAATTGGGCTTATTGGCCATCCTCTCTACCCACTAAGATGAAGAGAAAGACCCCTGAGACTTAATACTAAAACCGTGACTTCTAAGACTAAAGAAAAGACTATCAGTTATTGACCAAAGTTTAATGATGTCATGCATGTACTCTTGCTATCATTGCTGAGCAATATCACCTAAGTGACTATACTTGCAATCTTATTGATCGATCAAAAATTTAACTCATGTTGTATCCACCTTATGGTTTTGTTCTATAAAACATCCTTTGAGAGGCAGACCAATTGTTAATACCTTTGGAACTCTCCTGTCTTGGGAGCTCTTCCTAGTCCTATTTAACATTTCTTCATTTTTTTTTCTTATTTCATTTCTCCTGTATTTTTTTTCTACTCTTAAACAAAACAAAATTCTTTCATTCATAGATGCTATAAATATGTAGATGATCTAAAAAATGGATAAAAAATTTCCTAGAAATTATATGAAGTTATAGGAGTGCCACTAGACACGAGGCTGGCACAAAATAATGTAAATGCAATTTGCATGCATGATAAATTAGTATGAAATTGGGAATTAAAAATATTAACCTTCAAACAAATTTAACTATTAGATATGAATCTAACAGAATATGTTCCAGATTTTTCTGAGAAAACTATAAAACACTAATGAAAAAAATCAAAGAACTGAACAATTTGTCTTGTTTGTACTCTTGGACTGAAAGAACCATTGCTGTCCATGTGTAAGATTTTCCTGTGTTGCTTTACTGATTTTGTATAGATAGTGACTACTGACAAGTTGACTCTAAAGTACATATAGGCAGACAAAAGTTCTCCCACAGAAAGGATAAAATGAAAAATAATATTTCTTTTTTGGAACCAGGGATTGAACTCAGGCCCTTGTGCTTGCCAGAGAAGCCCTTATTCTACTGAGCCGTGTCCCCAGCCCCAAAAATAACATTGTCTGAGGACTATTGTTCCTAGACTTTAAGATGCATCATGATGTGATAATTCACAAGACGGTGGGGCCCAACCAAGTATTCAGAAATCAGTCCCCATAAATACAGCCAACTAATCTTTGGCCAGGGTGAAAAGAACACAAAAGAGTAGAGGGAACCTTTTAAAGAAATGATAGTATAACTACTGGACATCCACCTGCCTAGAAAAAGAAACACAAGAAGAAGAATCTAGATACAAATTTTATATTATTTAAAAAATTAACTCAAAGATGGGTGTTCATTGCCATTCAAATATTGTAGTTGCTTGAATTTAGCAAAATAACCCAATATAGTCCAATAGTCCATAATAGTAATGGGTTATCAGTAGAAATGGCAACGTCTGAAGTTGTTGTCTTGAGCCTTTTATAGCTCAGCATATTAATATGACTTTACTTTTTATACCTCATGATTATACTTTTCTGCTTATTAAGACCAAGTTAGAGCAAGACCCATATAACTAAAAGTGTAACTTTTGTATCTGACAAGATCAGTTGTGTCCCCTCAGGATTTTCCCTGAAACCGTGTACAATAGTTTGTAGATCTTCTATCAGTGTCAGCCATCTGGATGAGTCATGGCCATTGCTTGACCAATTTGTTCTCTGTGAAAGCCTGAGAGAATTTTTTTCTCTCTAGGTGATTCTTCTTAGGCATATGCTACATCATCGATTACTTTCTTCTGTTGCTCCATAGTCTCCTTGAACAGAAAATTTGGGTCATCACTGAGTTACGATATGTTACAGTACAGGTTCTCTTATGTCCTGAGTTCTCACTGACCTTGAAGGGCTAAGGCCAAAATGTTGACTATCCTTGTAGCCCTTTTCCTTTTTCTCTAATTTTTGGTCTGCCAGTTTAAATTGTTAGCCATCCAGAACAGAAGCTTAATGACATTATTACCCTATAACAGAGGTAGTTTGGCTTAACATCACTACCTGTCTGAAGACCAAATGCCTTAGACATGACATGGAACAGGTATTTTCCATGACTTGTTGATATTCTAAACTTTAAATCCCTATACAATGTGCAAAACCAATTATACATTTTTACACATAAAATTAGCAGTCTAACCATATTCAACATTGTAGCAGGGCAAATGTATGACTTTTTTTTTCTTGTCTCTTGCTTTCTTTTATCACCTTTTTTAAAAAAAATTCACATTTACTTGAGAGAAAATATAGCAATAATTGATATGACATTAGAAGCAGTACACATTTAGAAGACCAAAATGATATAAAGCAATGGAATACCCATCTCTGACAAAACAAAACAAAAAAGGGGATATAAATGAAGGATCATTTTGTAGTGAAAAGGAATATATATATATATATATATATATATATATATATATATATATATACACACACACACACACACACACACACAAAATAGTTAGGATAGATATATAGTTAGTTTCTCTTAGTCCAATGAGAAGATTTGAACTAATAGAGTTTAGATGAGAGCCCATGTCTGCATCCCATACTCTCAATAATTACTGCAAAGACAACAATATGCAATGTATTAATTATTGTAACTATCCTACTAACGTGTTTTGAAACTCATTGCTATTTCATTCTCATTAAAATTACCTAGGTCTTAACCATCCAGCAGAAAAGTATAAAAGTATAAAAATGAAGTATACATCATGAGCCCATAATATTAAGCTGAGCTGTAAATGGATATGGTCGACAATTTCTTTGAATAACTCCCTATGGTTGCAGAATGCTGGACTGTGTTGCATTGTGGTGTCGAGTTCAAGCACATAAGGTGTTTGAATGTCAACAGAGTGCCCACTTTTGACAGGTGTAGACAAAGGAAGGGTTGTAGAAAGAAAAAAATCATCATGTGTGTGTATAGACAGTACAGTTGGGATAGATAACGCTGTGCTTCTACATAATTCTATGAGAGGCAAGATCTGCACTAATGGTGGTTGGAAAGGATATTATGTC